>WAAG01093465.1:0-39091 GCA_013390105.1 Tichodroma muraria
AAACATATTTATGTTTGTAGGAAAACAAATAAACCTGCCTGAAATTTCTTTTAATGCACTTCTGATATATGGCTTCTCCTACCCCAAGCTCTTGACGTAGTAGCACAGTTTATTCCTATAATAGCAGTAGATAACTCAGCTTGCCTTTGCCTTGGGATATGATTGATACTGGAATATTACACATTTGCTTATAAAATCCTGACAATGTCTTGATAAAAGTACTTCTTTTCTTAAAAAAAACATCGGAAAAGTATTGACTTTAATTGCATTTTAGATTGTCATAGCAAAACAATGGTAAGAGGATAAACGTAATAGGAGCCAAAGCCAACTGCCTCCTGCTGGGTTCCTGAGATTAACAGAGGAACCTGAGCACAACAAAGCCCTCAAGTAATGGAGAGGGGTGGAGAGGAGCTGGGACAGGTAAGCATAGGCCCAAGAGCAAGGGTGATGTCTGGGAAGTCTAAGCATTGGCACAATCTCTGTCTCCAATTTTGAGATGTTTTTCATGCAGAAAACTAGGCTTTTGCCTTTCAAATCTGGTCACAATCTCTCTTTCACTTCATGTCACAGCAGATTCAGCCCTCAAAGCCTGGAGGAGCTTGTGTTGCTGGGAAGTGGTTGTGTCCAGCTGTCACACAGAGAAATGCAAGTTGGCTCAAGAGGATCTTTATTTTCATACCATAAATACTTCTGTTTCAATACCTTATGTCAAAGGCAATCTGTACCTAATGTGAGGAAGCTCTAAAGCAAATCGATTCAGTGTCAGAGATGTGTTGAGGATGGTGGTCCCCACTTCTGCCACACAATGAATTTGTTAGCACAGATTGGCCCCTGAAATGCTCATACATTAGAAAGAGATTATCCAAGGGACATCCTTGATGCCTACAGTGCTACAACTTCATTGGTGCTAACATACATAACAGCTTTGACTTTATCAAAATGCCACCGGCTGTTGCTGCGCTTGGCATTCTCCAGGCTAAGCATCCAGGGGGTTCAGTTTTAAATCAGGTTCATTTATCACAGCTTTCTTGACCTTTCTCTGATTTGCCGTTGTGGAAAAGTTGAAAATGTACTTGCATCTTCTTTGGCCTTCCACCAAGCACTTCTGTCTCTTCCTGATGCAATCATGGGAAGATTTTGTAGCTCCTGTGATCTGACAAAATGCTTAGCTTAACTCATTTCCTATTGATTTTAAAAGTAATAGATTATAAAAATGAATGGCATTTTTTATACTATTAGCTTTGGTTGTTAGAAGATAATGGTGCTTTACTCGGGTTCAGATCCCTATAGTGCATTTTTGTATGTTTTAAAAATCATTTGGAAATCCTCTTAAAAATCGTTATTCACGAAGGTAGCAGTAAGGAGAAAAAGCAGGATGAGAGAACTGCCATGAGCTTATGGTGAGGTTAAGTGTGATGTGCTCAACAGAGAAAAACAGTACCAATTTGAAATCTTCCCTTCCAAATGCCTTTCTAGAACACCTCCCTAGGCTCACTTTGTGCCTGTAACCTTGGACAGATTTACTAATTTTATACCGTTGTGTCTAGTTATTAGTAGGTTTTTTCCATGTTCCATAAGAGACCAGGCAAACTTTCTTACCTGCAAAAACTAAAAAAATCCCTTTCTTTTTTTAACTTCTCTGTTTGAAAGTATCGGCAGAGCTGTCTCTGGTTTTCTCATTCTTCTCTCTGCTAGGACAGCTGACCAAATTCAGAATTGAGCTCAGATGAAGAATCAGAGGAAGAGGGAAATTTGGCTTCGCCCTTGAGGCCAGGCACCTTTTCCTCCTCAGCAGTCACATGGTGAAAAGTTGACACTGCTGTTCCCCAGCTCTGTTTGCAGGACTGAGATTTAGTAAGTAGTTTTGCTCAACCATTTTTAAAATGTCAGAAGAAATTATTGTCTGCCAGAATTTAATTTATCAGATAATCCTCTACCATTATTCTGTTTTTAAGTTTGGTGGTACCCCCAAAAATAGCAGATGGTGGAGTCTTCCATGCTGCTGCAAGGAAACATATCAGAAATCTTTTTTTTTTGTCCAACAGCAGAGAAATAATAATGTAGTAATAATGGTGGTGATAATGATGATGTATTTTATTATAGAAAAAGCCTTGGTCCAAATCCCACCACCTACAGTCAAAGAAACCCCCAAAGACCTCACAGTTGGCTGCCAATTTTTGCCTGGCTGAAATTGCCAGATTCTGCGGTTTCCATCCAAAAGCATAAACCTTCCCACCCCTTGGGCAAAGCTCTTGGAGATCCAAGAGCAAGCAAATCCATGGCTGATGCATGAGGCAGAACAAAGCCATAGTGCCTGGGAGCAGACTTGGCTCTGCAGTGCTGACAGGAAGAGGAATGTGTGGTGGTCACTCGGCTTGGCACACGTGTTAAGGGGAACACACACGTGTGTTAAGGGAATAGGCGTTTACTGCAGTGAGATGTTGTTCCACAGCCCCACTTCTGCAGACTCAGAGGAAGTCCTGAGGGAAGCTTGTGGAAGAGAAGGAGCTTGTGGATTCTGTGTGGAAGAAAAACTAAATATGGAATTCTTGAAAGAAACTGAAAAGAGAAGGGAAAATTAATTTGTTGCTACGTGAGATCACATAAAGCTCCCTTGGAAGAGTTCCTAAAGAAAAGATTGTGTTTACTGTGGGGAGGGAGCAAAGAATCTAGGCCTACAATTTTATTGCCAAGTCTCGTTTTTTAACCTGCTTTTCTTTTGTTTTCAAACCCCAGAGATAGCACAGTGGTTCACAGAAAGTGCTACTGGTCTCTTTTGATAAGGTCTGATAGCAGAGATAAAGGAAACAAGCTGCCATTTGCCTTTAAAGACCTTCCCAAATGTACAGCCTTGTTCTTCCTAAAAGTGGTTTAGGAAGAACCTAAAGAAGAAACCTTTGCTTTAACGTCTAGGCAAATAGTGGAAAACCAGTTGCTGTGATGTTAATGAGGGTAATGACTTTGCTGGGTGAAGAGTGGTCCCCTTGGTGCTTAGCATCAAAGAAAGATCTGCCTTCTTCAGTTCCTCTAACACCGAAGGGGCCAATGAAAGATTGCTGTCATTTCAACTGAGGTGAATTCACAGGAATTAGTAGAAGCAGCACGCCAGCCCAAGGGAACTGCTTAGTTGGAATCATTCCTGCTTTCTTGTGTGTGACCTTGGGTCCAAGAAAATAGTATGAGTAACCTAAAAGGAGGTACCTGCTTAATCTTGAAAGGATCAGGTATGCGTTGCACTTTTTAAGATAAATTATTCAGCCTTTACAAAATTTAGCAATTAAAAAGGATCACACCAATTTGAACTCTGAAAGTTAAACTGATGGAAAAGATTAAGAGATCTGTTCTGGAAAACACCTAGACAATCCCTTCTGGGACAGGGATGCTTTTGGAGTTTACCAAGCAAAATGCTGGAGGCTCCTTAAGTACAGGAGGTTGGACTAAATGAGTATGAGTATTTAATGCTGGCATTAAATATCCTCATTCTATCAAAATAAATTCAGTTTCTGGATTATGTCTTGGAAGACATCATTTCCCAATTATTTTTTTCGATTTCAGACTTGTAGCAGAAGTGTGAGAACACACAGTAAAAGGAGAAGTCAGTGATGCCCAGATATTCCTTGGAGCAAAACAGGAGTATCTAAAGTGGTCAGACCAAAATGATAAGCAACAGAGAGAGCTGTGGCTCCCTAAACTGCACTTGCACCAGAGCTATATGGAGTGCTCATACTGCATTTGGTGCTGTATGAAGAGACAGAGAAAGGCATGGCCTGTCCTAGGAGTGGCAGCCGCAGGAGCAGAGATAGGGGGTTATTGAACTTACTGTGGGTACAGATAAGCTGGGAGGAAGATGAAAACAAGTTGTTTCCAGGGTGTCAATATACTGAATGAAAACATACATGGGTTCCTGAGGCTGTGAGGTAGAATTAGGTAGATGATAACATTTGTCCTGGGTACTGCTGTATACTGTGTGCCCATCCCTGGAGCAGTTGCTTCATTGTGTACTGCTAGACCCTTGAAATACCTCCTCAGTGGGATACTTACATAATAAGTCACAGGTTTCTAATTATTATTGCCTCTGTCACAAACATATATTGCAGGTTTCTTTTGCTGTTTATATACATTTATTTGTTTTACTACTTCTTTGCAGTCTAACAAATCGTCTCTAATAAAAAGCACATTTCCTTGTGAACAGAATCAATTTCCTTCAGAAGTCTTTCAGCCCCTGATTAGTGGGTTACATTTGGTCTTCACTAATCACATACTTAACTGTGAGCAATAAAGTTCTTAAATAAATAAATGCTTTGGTCCAAGAAAACATTAGTCATAATGGACAGTTTCCCACTCAAATTTCTGAAATACAAGATGAGACTGTGCTACCTGGGCACTTAACTTCCCATTAAAAGTACAGCAATTAATGCCAGATCTGTTTTTTTCTGCAGGTCATTAGGTGTGTTATTAACTGTTGTATTGCACCAATTAAGTCTCAGCAGCAAGATGACTTGATTGCAGCTCAGTAATGCAGTGGGAAGTCTAAATGGGTGTGGGTTTTCAATTACTTTTAGAGGCCTGGGGTTATGGCTATTTTTTTCCCCCTTTGTGTTAGCCTGCTCCAGAAGCACTCAGTGGGAAGGTAATGAAGTAGAAGATTTGTACATTACTACATCTTTCCCTGCTTCCTTTTCATTGGTTTTATTATTGTAGACTTTGAAATTTAAGGAGAAGTTAGCTGTGAGCCATTTCTCCTGGTCAGGGTTGGCCGTGTATTAGAGAGCTACATTCTCACGTGGAGGATGCATTTTTACTAACTGTGAACAGGGCTAAGTCACTGTGGATCAAAAAACCTGAGACGTGGTGGAAACCCCATCACATGGCAGCTGCAGCCAAACAATGCCTTCCCAGCATCTAATTTAAACCACCATTTGTTGGGGAACACGGCTTGAATCATGGCTCCCTCTGGTCCAGCAACCACTCAGATTAAGATATGTGGTTTCCCTAATGTCTGTCAAATATTGTTGGAAAGCAGGCTGGCTCGGCTGTGAGGTGAACAACCTCACATGGGTGGTATCAGTTCCCCGCAGAAATTGGAGGTGGGGGGAGGAGAAGACAGAGTATAACTTTCAGCCAAAATACATACAAAAAAAGCATTAGTGTTTATTTTAAAAACATCATGTAACACTTCTTTAGAGTTTCTATGTATGTGTGCTTAATGAATGAGAACAAGGAAAGGCTCTGTTTCTCAGAGGAGCCGATAACTTGGAAGCTGAGAAAGGTGAACACAAAACATTCTGACTAACCTTGAGTTTGGCTTGTGTGCATGGCCTGGGGTGCTCCACACTGAGTCCACATTTGGCTTGGGGGTTAAAAATAAACCAGGCCTGTGTGAGATGGACAAAACAGAACTACATCTTGTGGGTCTTTGCACGAGGAGAATGTGGCCTTGTTAGGAGATAACCCCAGCACCCTGAAAGTGGCTTTGCTGTGCCCACTGCACTGGGACAGCTGGGCCACTGCTCCCAGCCCGGGCTCAACCCCCACCAACACCTGAATCTGAAACCCACAGATTCCTTGCAGTGGATTCTCTTCATAGCAGCTTGGGCAGCAGTTACGGGTCAGATGAAAATCTTTGCTGCCGTAAGCAAGGTACACCGAAGCTTACTGGGAGGATTGGGACTGTAGGGACTCACAGCTGTAATAGCACTTTAAAGCATTGCTGTAATATCAAAAATGACCATTTTTGACTGATCTACCAGTGTTCATGGTATCACTTCTACTGATGAAGGAGTTGATAGTAGAGATAGATATTTCCTTTTATTTTTATTGTACATTCCATTTCTAAGTAAAAATATCTCTTTTCTGGTTTACTCCTATTCAAAATAGTATATTTAAATTTAATTTATCTATTTTGCAAATATGCAGTGATCTAGTGCACACTTCATGTCTTGCCTTACCGAATGCAGACAAATCAAATATAAGATGGCTTCTTTGCTTACACTGTCCAGAATCTTTACAGTCTGCACTCTGTTCCCCATGCCTGTTATAGCTTTTGTTGATTGTCTTTGAGCCATTCCTGTCTTGTTCTCTGTAGCAGAAATAACACCACCAAAAAACAATGATCTCTCCTTGCCACTTTTATTTTCAGATCAGGTGAAAAATACTCCAGGCTCAAGACTAAACTCTTATGCAGTTATGATATATGACCTTTGTTCTGGAAGGAGGCTCCCAGTTTCATAAATTGACCTTGCTACTTAGTGTATGTCTCAGAGAAAAGCTGTTGAGATGACCATTACTTTTCTCTAAACAACTTCTTCACTTGACCTTAATATTAACAAAATTACATTAAGGAAAACAGAGATGGGAAAATCCTCATTTTTGAAGTAGATTTTTCATGTGAAATTGGGAATCTGGGCATTGAATTCTTCAGTTCTATAACTAACCACAACCCTCAAATCACACCTCTGTGCAAGTGAGTTTTGCACATGTGCATTCTGCCAGGGAGTCACAGCAATTCCTGCATCAGTTTGCAGTTCTAAAACGTCTCTAAATCCAGCAGGATTTACCAGTCTCACCTGCATGTGTCTGGTGCTGAGCTGCTTGTTTGTAATGCTAATGCTTTTTTGGAAATGTCCTGCTTCACACTTTCCTGATCATTGGTTCCTTTCAATTACTCTGAATTTTTATTTTAAAGCGGTGACAAATCAGGAGTACAGGGTGCTGTGTCTGAGGGCTGGAAACAGAGTACAGAAAGGAGCCTTTCACTTCAGAGCTGCTGGTGGGAGTCCAGCTCAGGTTCAGGCCTAGCAGAAGTCACCGCTGTGTGATGGCTTCTGGGTGCCCTGCACTCCACGTCCACAAGTGAGCCAGTGTCCACATCACACAAACCACAGAACAATTGGGGCTACTGTAATTGGGAGTCCAGTGGCAGCACCAGTGGAAAGGGCAGGGACTTGAATGAGCATGGAAAATGAGCTGCTTTATTCCTTGCTCCCTCAGGTCACCTTTGAGACACATCTGTTTGAGGAAACTTAGAAGAAATTCGATCTCTGGTAGCTCCCTTCTGGAGATAGAAGAATTTGCTTTGCAGTACTGACAATCTGGCACCCACTAAAAAACTTTACATTCAAGAAAAATAAAGATCATTATGGGATCGTTTAACATGGGAAAGCCTGAACTAAAAAAAAAAATAAAATAAGCTACATATGATTGAAAAATCAACAATAAAATCCAAATACTGACTTGAAATACTAGGAACCTAGCCAAAATAATATTATCAAGCACGACCACTGTTGCCAAAAATTGCTTCCCTCAAAACCCCAGGGAAATCCTGCTCTTTTATTAAACCATTGAACAATCTCTTTCAGTTGAATCCCTTCTAGGGAAAAATTAAGGAGTGTTTCCTCAAACATTCTCTTTGGAGGTGAGAACATGGATTGCTAGAAGAGATATTGGACTTCATTCAGCCTGGGATGATGCCTTGATGTCATGGAAACAGGGAATGGAAGGAGAGCTGTCAGCAGCACAGGACGCCATAAAGAGAAGTCTGGCACTGCCAGTGTGCTCGTGGGGGAGCCTGGAAGAGACCTTTGGAGGTCACCTGCTCCAACCCCTAAACTTGGCACTTCCACTGGGTCTGCTGTGAAGTAGGGAGCTCCTTTCTTAGATTTTATATGTATCATTAGTGTTCCTAAGAAAAGCTGGCAGGAAACTAATTATGTGCTACCAGCAGTGAATTTAGTCCTGTAGCCCCTGCAAGCCCCAAACAGCTCCGCTGTGAAGACACCTCTTAATATGCTGAAATGACACAGCTCTGCTGATTGCAGTGGTGAATGTGGCATGAATTTTTGGCCAAGTGAAAGTAAAAAAAAATGTGTTTGATGTCAGGTAAGTGCATTAGCAAATCTGAAATGTGCAGAGAGCTTGGACTACATGTGAATTTACGCCAAATGCAACCAAAAATAAAATACAAACTTAAGCCTTAAGTTGAAGTATTCCACCACAGGTCCTCAAAACCACAACATTTTGACTTTTCATCTTAAAACAGTTTGAAAACTTAATTTAAATAACTTTAAATCATTTTAAGAGAGCCTCAGACCCAGGAAGTTAATTCATATCTATTTATTTGGGGGTATGGGACGGGGGAAATTCAGAGCAACACAATACAAAAATGTTTGTGTGTTTGAGTGTACATGGTGGGGGATGTGGGAACTGTAACCTCCCACATCTCTGCTTTTGTATTTTTTTACTTCTCTTCAGTTGATGAGGCTACCAGATTTTGTAGTGTTGCTTGTGCAAAGGAGACAGGATTTAGATGCCCATGTTGGTTCCCCATTGTTGTGGTAAAGCAGGATGTGAAACCCAGGGCTGTGAAGGTCAAATTCCCAATTCCGTGGTCTCTTGTGAGATACACCTGTGTCATGAGGGTGTGGGGAAATAAGTAGATCCTTTCAGGCTAAATATTGAGAGGTTTTGTGAAGCACCACAGAGGTGTGAGGGCCAGCCTCAAAGTTCCTGGGAGCCTGGGGATAACAGCACCCAGAGCAGATTTCAGAGTTTAAGAAAAAAAAAAAAAAGAGGATTTCATCATCCTGTATCACACCACCAGTTTCTTGTAATGAAGAGTATGCAGTGCATATTTTTGCCTTTTCTATGACAAGTGCTGAATTCCTCAGGTGGCTGGTGATTGTGCAGACAGGGCTCTGCAGAAAGCTGGGTCCCTCCCTGCCTTCTCAGCCGGGAGCAGCCGGGGCTGAGGCTCAGCCAGGGGAACCTGCGCCGGGCTTCCCTTGTTCCAGCAGCCAGAGCAGGGTGCTGGATTCAGCAGGCTGAATTCCTGAGAGTAGCAGGAGCGGGGGTGAGGGGTTTAAAGGGTGAAAAAGCTATGGAGTAGAAATGCATTTGGCCATCCCGAGTGCCTGTTACTTGGCAAGTGATCACGTCATCAGGCAGACCGTTCTTCCACGGGCAAAGAGGGAAGTGCATCCTCCTTAATGCGAAGAAAAATAAGCCATATATGCAGCAACGCAAAGTGCTGCATGTGGAAGCAGTGCATAAACACCGTGGACTGAACTAGTGCAGGGTAAGATCACTGTTGAGAAATATGAAATTGGTTTCGAAAAAGAGACTCCCAAGGTAAGTCAGAGGTCAGAAAATGAACTGCTTTTGTAAATTTCCCGCAATTCAACATAGTGAACGAAGTTACACGTGAATGAAACCATGATGTATGATTTGGCTTCTTAAGCATTAAAAATCCTTTAAACTATAGCTGCAGTGTTCATTCCCCAAATGATTTTACTCTGTGTATTTATTTAGTGAAGGTTGAAACAGTTTGCCATTTATGTGTATTCAAAAGCTGCACATTTCCAAGACTATAAAGGAAACCTTAAAAAGAAATCAATTTCAAAACTCAAATGATATTTTAAAATGGATTTTAAAATTCATTAAAAATTAAATAGATGTAAGAAAGAGAAAAATCTCAGTTGTCATCTTTTTTGTGACTTGATCATAGAAGGTGATCGTGATGCACACATAAAACTGGATAGCACAGATTTCTGTTCATCATGTTTATTTCATTTTATGTTATGCATTTGCCTGAACAGTTGCTTCCCCCATTGTGAATTATCTTTTGTGTGAATGTTTTGAAACATTTAAAGTTGGAGGTCATATAAAATATAGCTGTTTGTGTCATTCTAAATTTGTGCATAAACTCTCACACAGATTTGGGTTTGTGTACGCATACAGGAAATCTTAATTTTATAGTTCTGGAAGGTAAGTATTTGCATTTATAATAACAGAATGAGACCTAGAATGTTTCATTAAATGTCAAAACTATGTAAATAATATTTGGATATAGGAATTGGTAGAATACCCTAAAGTATGGTGAGTTTTCAAGTTTTTTCAAACACTAACAGCTTTCCAAGCATGTACAATATGCAAGTCTAAGTTACATTTTGTAATGGTGTTGTTCAGGTTTTGTTCTTAAAGTAGCTCTAGAAAGTGTGGAAACTGTCATAGGAATACTATTCCGTTCACTTATAATTCAGGAACATTAGAGGAATGAGATTTGTGGAAATGGCCACTCTTAATGTCATTGTATTCAATTTTCTGACCTATAAGCAGAAAAAAATAATCACTGAAGAGAATTAAGAAGAAAAAAACAAACAATAAAATTAACTCAAAATCTAAAACAATAATATAAAACTCTGTCATTTTGCACAGATTGCTGTTTAAGGTATCTTTAATGTTTTCAGCAAGTCCATTCTGGCAGGACTGCTGTCAAATCAACCTCCACAGCACCTGCTCAGCAAAGCCTTTGTACTGTCCCGGAAGCAACGTGCTTTTGGTTGCTTTTCTCATGGCCTGCTGGAGGGAAGAGGCTGTGTAAGCCAGGGCTTCACATTGCTGAGCAGTGATAATTAGAGATGCCTGACTTTTTCTAAGGGGAAGAGGTCGTATTTTCTTGAGTTGGGTACAATGTGGGCTTTGGACTAATATCTTCTGTGCTAGGTGCAGCCTGTGCATTCCTTATGCTGGCTTATTCTCCGGCAGTGTTTTGCTTACCCTCTGTGAACAGTCTTGTAAGGCAGAACAGAAATCTGGGAGCAATTCCCTGTCCTGGTAGGCAAGATGTCAGCATATCATATGATCAGTGAAAGAGGGAATTGCTTGATTCAACTTAAACCTTTTTTCCATTGTGCCACTAACTTCCCCAAAAGCACCATTCTCGACCAGCCGTGCTGGGTCAGGATGATCAGAAGTTAAAGGTTGCCATCTAATGGGGAATGTACATAATACAATCTTCATCGGGTTTTACCAAATTATCTCTTCTTGCTCTTCTCCGTACCTGTAAATATTTTCTTCACAAGGCACTAGAGGAATGAGAATGATATTTTATTCAGATTTTATGTGGGATGGTAAATGATACTTTATCAGTAACAAGACGTTGCAACCCAGTGAGAAAATCCAGTCATTCAGTGTAACCTGATTAAATCTAATTCCTTCATGCTTTTTCTATTAATTCAGATATAGATGAGTGTTCCTTTGAACGGACCTGTGACCACACCTGTATCAACTACCCTGGAAGCTTCGAGTGTCTCTGCCACAAAGGCTACACCTTGTACGGACTGACGCACTGTGGAGGTTTGGAAACTGAGTTTTGCTTACACGTGTGTTTGTTTGCTTTGTGAACTGTTTACAGAGCCACACATTCTTTTAGATTAAGGTTCTATAACTCAAGATGGCAAAGACATAACGTTAAAATAAACTTAAAAATATCATGAGCTGGGTGTGACTAAAATTTCAGTATCACAAATGGCTGAAGCATTCCCAAGAGAAAAACACCAATGAAAACCAATGTCCCACCCTTTTTTGATCAGAACTTCCACAGGAGTGAGGTAACTCGCAGCTGTAGGGAGACTTCATATGATGGGCAACAAAGAGAATAGGAGAAAGATATCAATTTTGCAAAGTTTATGTATTTTGGCTCTGTTGGCATTTGTCCTTACCAGTCTGTGACATAAAACTGCCTGTGAAATGCATGACAAAAGGCTGTGGTGGATCTTCCTCCCATCTTCTGGGGACCTGCTTTCAACTTTTTTGGTATGACTGGAAAGAATTGGTGCTGTAATGTTTCATTATCTAGGAGAGGGATATTTTTGAAGTGCAGCATTACCACAATGACCAAATTAGAGGTTCAGCTGATGTAGCAAAAACAGATGCTGGCCCCTCACTTCTGAGGGCTGAGTTCACCTAATTTTGTAATGTCAATGTGAGACCCTGCTAATGGTGTCTCTGCATGGCTTCTTTTTTGGGAGAAAGGTGTAGGAGGTGTATGCTGGTCTCTCTTTTGTGGAGAAGTACCACATGAATTCATAGTAAAAGTAGAGGCGGGCAGGAAGAGAAATAGGAGTCCATCTAAAGAAGCAATTTGGGAACAGACCCCACTTGAATGCAATTGTGAAAGCAAATTCAGAGTCCAGAAGTTTTTGGGACCTGTGTTATGTGAGGTGTGGAGAGACCGATCTTCATTTTCACTGTTAATTCCTTAATGACTTAATGTACTAATTTAGGAGAAACCTCAAAGTTTGGGGTTCTGCCTCAGTCTTTAAATAACCTTCAGCCTCAGTTCAGCTTCAGTCTTTTCAGTAAGACTGAAGAAGGACCAAAACTCTAACTGGAAATACTCAGTGCTGAACTTTGAGCAAAAACATAACCGGATCCAAACATCCTGCTTTTTTCCACTATGAGCAGATACAAAATCACAACTCTGAATCCTGACTTGTCCAGGCCCCAAGTTTTGCTTGCTTAGGCCTGTCATTAGTTTTAGTCCTTGCATGCTTAATTTTGAGGTCTACCAATGAGCCAGAGCATTAGCAATTCTGTGTATCTCCTGTTGATTTGGTGTCATTTCAGCTCATAAAATAAACGTCCTTGCTGGTGATGGGAAGAGAGGAGATGAGAGATTGACTTGGTGGCATGAGTATATGAATATGAATGCATGGGCTAAAAATGACACAGCTCATACTGGCTAAATACTTTTCTAATGTACCAAAAGTTGAAAGATTTTCTGTGGAGTATCAATGATAACATATACAATAATTTCTTCACCTTCTTGCAACCTTCCCCTTTTATTTTTATTCGAGGAGTAGAAGCCTAAACTACACTTCAACAGCTTAGTTTTTTGAAAACATCATTTCCTTCTTCGCCTGAACTTCTAAAAGACACTCTGGGAATCACTGTGGAGAATTTATCTCCTTGTTTTGCAGAAGTGACGTAATCTCACAGAGGTTTATGCCATTTTTCTATATAATGCATTATTGTCCAGATGCTGCAGAGACTTTCGAGCATGTTTTGTATCTTGTGAGTACTTCCAAGAATTTGAGTGTAACTGGTCCTGGCAAGTGGACTGTATCACATGCAAAACTCCTTGGGAGACTAGGAGCTGTACAGTTTAAGGACAAATACATGCAATATGCACCAAAGTTGTTTGGCACTGTCTGTCTTTATAGATGTTTATATGGACTCAAATGTAAAAGATACAGTAGAAATAGGTTTCCTTATACAAGTCATATATCTTAATGCACAGTGTATGTGTGTGCACATGGTTAAGACTCTTCACGACTTTAAATATGTTTTCAGATATTGATGAATGCAGCATCAGCAATGGTAGTTGTGACTTTGGGTGTCTTAATACCATGGGGAGCTATGAGTGTGTCTGCCCGCCTGGAAAGAAACTGCACTGGAATAAAAAGGATTGTGTTGGTAAGTGTGACTCAGAGGTGACTGTGGTGAGGCTCCTGTTCTCCAGGAGGGTGCAAAAGCCCATGGTTTTGTTTGAAAGAGGCTGCATTTTCACAGTCTAGATCCCCAAATTCATTTTTTAAACTCAGATAAGACCTGATCTTGTGGAGCTCTGTGGGCTAGGATACAACTGTAGGTCAATTAGCAAATGAGCAATATATCGGATTTTATTTGTGTGGAATGTTTCTTTAAGTTTATGAGTCCATTCACAGAAATCTAAGTATTATTATTATCTTAGGTATTTTATACTTTTGTCCTTAATTTGCTCTCTTCCCATCTCTGTAATGTCAGCTATAACTCTTATTTACCTCTAACACTAATTTAGAATATTCAAAACACTTAACTGTTTACAAGTAGGACATGGTAGGACATAATATCTTCACAGAGCCATACCCCAATTCACATTCACAGAGCCATACCCCAATTTTTCAAGTTATCTCTAAAGGTGTCCTCCTTCATACAAAGTACTGACACTAGCTGTGTCAAAAGTATTAATCAAAATGAGCACAAATCCTGAGACCAGAAAAATTTGGCAGTTACTGCTAGTGCCACTTTGTGGCAGACCTGAATTTCTATATCCTTTAAAGAGAGAACTTCTTTTTCTGGAGTCTTATTTGAAGCACAGCAAATCTTAGTCATGCCTACAGCCAAAGTATTTTCTGTGAGATTTTAATTCTGTTTTTTCATTTTTAATGAGAATGGCATACCTGGGTTTTTTTCATGGCCAAATTTTTTAACCACAAGTAACTTCTCATAGGCACATTTGGGGACAATGCCTAATACCTAATTGGGAGCAAGACAGAACAAGAAAAAGGGGGATCTCCCTTCAGGGAATCTCTGCGTATACTGAGAGAAAGCACTGCTTAATCTGGAGTAGAGAGCGCTGCACTGGCCTCGTGTGATCATGCAATTGTGGGCATTTTTTACATGGATACAGCAGTATGGAAAACACTTTATAACCAAGGTGGGGTGGGGGGTGAATTCCAGCTGAATTCAATCCTCAAGCTGAATTCCAGCCTTTGCCTCTGTGTTATTTCTAAGCACAATTAACTGCTTCACTTTCCTGCTTACCTGTCTGTTACCTTTCCTGCTATGTAGAGAACTAAGCGTTGTGACAGCAAGAAATAGCCCACTGTGGTTTTCAGTTATCCACGAGGTTTCCCTTGCCATATACCAGTTATTCCTCTGGAAAGGATTCTGTAAGTTAGCAGCTGGGACTAAAATTTTTGGAGGTCTGGTATGAAGTTAGACTGCTTGAGCTATATTCCCTCTCAGCCTACCAAGAATGTTGGTAAGAGGCTGTATTGAAAATATTTTTCTGGTTGTAAATTTCTCCTCATTGTTTATAATGGTCAGCTGGAAGATGGAAATAGAACACCCTCGTCTGTTGATACACACTCTAGTATTTGGTGACTTCAGTGAGTCTTAGAGTGAGCATCATCTCCCTGCTGATCACCTGCCTTTATTACCAACATTTTTGAGCGGAAACTATATCCTAAATTGTCACAATAAAAAGTGGAAGAAATATATTTAGTGATCCTGAATGCCACGTGATTTAGAGACATTTGCAGAAACGAAACCCTCTTTTGCTCAGCAATGGCACTTTGTGATTTGTTGCCTCCTCAATCCAAGGAAATATTTTCTTAAAAGACATCACCAGAGCAACATAGAAGACTTAGGAGGGAGATAAGTGGAGGACGATTATCACCATATCGAGATGTGAACATCAGGCATGTTTATGGGACTTGTATATATTTATATTTAATGACCAGTGAGGCCAGGAATACAAACCAGCTGGAGGCTGCTGGGACTCTTCCTCTGCACTCAAGCCAAGTCATGCAACACTCATTCCAGCTACTGCTTTGCAACTGCTTGGTTTGCTGATGGCTTTACTGGGCTTTTCCAAGCCCTGGTAGACCCAAACCAATCTAGCTGCAACAGTTCTGGTGTCAGAAGCAACCCCTACCTCAGTGTGGTCTGCTGGTGAGCTGACAAGTAGGAAAAATGACATGTACAGTACCACAGTTAGCAGTGAGAAAAACAAATGTCAGCCAAACCTGTCTTGTAAGGTGAGCAGGTTTGGAAGAAGTAGCAAGAAAGAGTTGGAGAAAAATCATGTACCTAAAACAGCATTTCTATGGGGCTGAAGCAAGAACTGCTCTACAGCTACCTGGCTGAGATTTAAGTAGCTGCTGCAGTGTGAAAAAGCTGCTTGAAGAGGTGCCCAGCTGCACTTGGTCAGCAGTCAGTGCAGAGGGGAACCCTCTGGGGAAAGGAGGGAAGCAGTGAGGCTTCCTCCCTGTAGGAAGCGATGGCACGTGCCAGCTGCAGCCAAGAATGGACCTTGTCATCTGTGGGGGAAAAGATGTACTTAAGTAATATTTCAATCCAGAAGGATGGCAAATTAAAATAAATGCAGGTTTATGATTATCAGTGTCATACCATCTCCTCAGGGTGAAGCACAGAGACTCCTCCAACAATTAACAACAGCTTCATGTGTTTTCAGCTGAAACACAAGCACTCCCTTACCCAAGTATGAAGAGTCACTTGTGAGACCTGCAGGGTGCTCTGTCTTCATCCTGCCATAAAGCCCAGAGGAGAAGCTGGATTTTCCTTCACATGAGCTGCAGTGTATACCTGATGCTGTAGGCACTGATGAGAAATGGCTCTGTGATCTCTGTGTGTGTCACAGGGTCCCTTCTACCATGGTTTGGGGCATTTTAGCAGTGTCTGAAAGGGCCAGCAGGACTATTCATCTCCATTGTAGCATCTCCTGCCTCACCTCTGCCTGCCTGGGAAGTTTCTAGCTCCAGAAGCTAGAGCATGGAGCTAAAGTTAAAAAGTCAGTGAGAGTTAGAAAATTAAAAAATACAATTTTAGTAGTCATCTAAGTGAACAGACAAGTGCACGGTGTGTAGTTGGTCTGTTAAATCAGAGAGCTGTGCCTCCAAATCAGAGAAGGGGCATCTCAGGTGATTAGTGTTACCTGTTGCTTCTGAGATCAAGATGTGCACACAGAATTGTGCTCATAGAGCACAAAGATCCCAAAGTGGAGAATAGGAGAGAAAGACTGATCTAGAGTTTAGGCGTAGAAATGTGAAGGGAGTTTCGAGTACAAGCTCAACATCCCAATCCAGATGCTCTCCCTTAATATGTGCTTATTTCAGAAATACTTCTACCTGTCATTATGCTTTTTGCCACCTCCTGCCTTCTCTCACCGTTGTATCCAGGTGTACACACAAGGTTCTGGGTTGGGCAGTGTCTGATTATTTTACATTTCTTTATTTTTTTCTCCTCAGAGATGGTGAAATGTCTCCCAAACGCCAAACCAGCTCCCAAGGCTCAGCTAGTGTGCAGTAAGACAGGAGGCATAGAGAGCTGCTTCCTGTCATGCCCATCCAATACTCTTTTTGTTCCAGGTTTGTGCCAAGTATTTGTCCTCTTACATCTAGGATGTGACTTGTTGACTTTTCTCTGTTAATGTATTCATGATTTTTGCATTCATTTTTTTGTTATGGACAACAGTAAATGAGCAAAACTCCATTATAAATTAAATCAAGAAGAGCTGATTGTCAACTACACAACTACAAGTTTGGTCCTTCATTGTTTAATTTGAGATGTCAGTTGTGAGGGTGGGAAAATTCTAACAAAAAGCTTGTATTAAAAGGTAACAGGAATTCACTGAAATCAACTGGTCATCTTTGCCCTCCCTTTTGTTCCAGTAATTCAATATATAACAGGTTTTTTTCTGCACCATCCTGGTTAAGGTGGATGTGTCTCTCAGTCCAGCTGAGTATTATTTATAAGAAATTGGTCATTTCATTCCCCTCCCTCCTTTTTTCTTTTTTTTTTTTACCATTTGCTGCCATTTTTTTTACCATTTGGTAGTTTTCATCTTCACAGTTTTGCAGGGAAGGGGGGGATTGCTTGTTTTTTATGGATGTTCTGGCACAGGATTATTTTTGCGCGTCTGCTTTTCACGTTTAGTCTTGGCATTATGTGCAGTCGAGTTAACATTTTATTTGCATTTTATTTCCAGTTTAGCAGAGATTACTGTAGCTGTGCATTTCTCTAATTGTAAGCACCAAGACACAGTTTTATCTCTGTAATATGTAAACACTGCTATGGTTCTAAGTACTCCGTTTCTGTTTCCGCCAATAAGTTCTGTTGGAGCCTGAAGCTAAAATTATTATGAAAGTACATGGTTTGTTTTCTAAATTACAGTGATGAGCAAAGCAGAAGGACTTTGCCATGGACAAACACAAAATATTTTTTACTTGCGCACAGCTAACCTTGTGCCAAATCACTCAATGAAACGTATCATTTCAGTGCTGGAAGAAACAAACCTTGTAGCCAACGCTGCGGAGCGTTGAAGCTTTTTGGCAAAGTACTTCAGCCGCTTAAAATCCGAGTTCAGCGCTTCAAATGTCTCGTTGTTTAGCAGCACAGAGAAGCTGAAGCCTCGAGCAGGTGCTCCGCGAGGCTGCTGCCCGTGTGCTGACTGTGTTCTGTCCCCCAGACTCGGAGAGCAGCTACTCGCTGAGCTGCGGCGTCCCCGCGCAGCACGGCAAGGCGCAGCCCCGGCGCAACGCCACCCTGCCCAGCTGCTCAGGTGGGTGCTGCCCTGCTCGCCCCCCTTTTCCTGGGCCTGGGGAGGGAGGGCACGGGCCTCGGGGGGATTGCGGGACATCAGGCTCCCGCGTTAGGTAAGGCAAGGGTTAAGGTGTTGCCCAGTAACAAAAGGAGGAACCTTGCAATAGAGTTGAAGTGGTAAGGTAAAAAACGTAATTCTTGCAACAAAGTGATAAGATGAAAAAGTAATTCTTGCGATGAAGTGGTAAGATAAAAAAGCAATTCTTCAATATGGCTCTGTGCACGTGTGGTACGGGATTTCTATAATTCTATAAGGTTAATTGATTAGTATATCTGTCTGGGATGTGCAATAGGAAATCAGTTACCCCAGTAACCCACCCGTGGGTCAGCCCCCTTGGGGCTTCTTTGCCCTATTCTCTTGTTATGTCTCGTAAGTTCTGGTAGAAAATAAGATGTCCTTATCAAGAATTCTCTTCTTAAGAATAAGGCTAAACAGAATTCCAGGTACGTGTTAGTTGGGTTAGCTTACTATTCTAAAATCTAAGAGAAAGGGTAGGAAAAATACCAGGAGCTGCATAACCAGGTATTAACAATCTACAGAGCTACAAATGTATTGAAAACGTATGAAAAGCAAAAATCTTCAGGCATCAAAGGTAGCCAATGTTCCCTTAAGCACACACTCCTTTTCTGCAGCCTCTCCTGAGGGTGGGGTGTATGGAGCTGCAGCGTTGTGTTGATGGGTCAGCGTGGGAGTGCTGCAGGTTTGAGATATGTTCTGTAAGGACAAATATTTAGAATTATTTGCTTTCCACAGTCTAGCAAGGCAATAGTGAGCGTATCAAAATGGGACTTTTTCCCAGGCTCAGGAGTGAGCCAGAGGGACACAGCAGTAGCACAAGGGTGGGTCCCAGCCCTCACCTGCAAAGCCCTTCCACAGGAGCACAGACCCTCCCACTGCAAGGATAAAAGGTTATCCTCCCATAAAAAGGTTATGAGACTTCTGTGAGAAAATACCGTGTTTCATTCATCTCTTTCTCAAAAATGGCTGGACTGGTTCTTGCAGAGACATTTCAAATGTTTATGAATACTAATAGCATTAAAAAAAACAAAAACAGGAAACTTGAAGCCTGGCAAAATTAGAAACAGCTAAAACAACATCCAGCAGTAGGAATAGTCAACCCACCTTACACATACCTGCTCTACTTCTTTCCCATTTTCCAGTTCTCCAGCCCTGTATTTCTTACATATTTGGGGTATGCTAGCAGGTGCAGTGCTGTGGAGTGACACAGCCTGGCAGCAGATGTGTCTGCTTGTGGCACAGGATCAGGCCACCTCTAAAGTCTCCTGGTTCAGCAAAGCCCTACCAAGGAAAGAGGCTCCCAGGCTGTGGCATCACCTGGGACCACCCTCCTCCTTCTGCAGGGCCAGCGGGCAGCCCACAGCAGCTGCCAGGTGACAGCCAGGCCAGTCTTTGCCTCCAGGGACTTCGTGAGGAAATCAGCCAGCAGCTCCATTTTCTACTCATTGCATGACTGTATAACAGCCTTTAAAACAAGGCTCTGAAACCTGCATTGGGCCTAAAGCTGAGGGGTAAAGCTTGCAAATCACAGACTGCAACAGAGGCAGCTCCTTTGGATGGTTTTCAATTGCCAACAGCATAGCTCCACTAAATTAATCTTACTGGCACTAGCAGGAGCAGGACTACAAGTAACATGGGAATTCACAGACAGAGTCCAGATTAAAAAAAAAAAAAAANNNNAAAAAAAAAAAAAAAAAAAAAAAAAAAAGGTAAGAATTACTCTTTCTCACAGTAAAAGACAAATCCACCGAAAATCCAAGAAGATGTGCAGAGCAAGCGTGGTACTAGCACATTCATTGATCTCTGTGGGCCCAAGGGTAGGTACTCACTTAAAAAAATGAACTTGTGGAAATGGACCCCCTTGTACAATCTGTGTAATTCCTGGGCTGCCTCTTTTTTAAGTCACAAGACTTTTGAGTCTGTTTTTAAAAATAAGTTTCAGATCTCATTTCATTTCTGTCCCAACGGTAGCTTTTTTACTTTACATCAACAGATTCCCTAGCCCCTCCAATCAAGCAGAAAGCTCGTTTTAAAATCAAAGATGCAAAATGCCATTTACGGCCTCGCAGCAAAGAGAAAACAAAAGATTCTGGGAAACAGGCTGTTTCAGGTAGGTGGTTTCTTCCAGCATGTAAACAGCACTTTAATATGTTTGTTTGCTTGTTCATTTGCATGCTTTGTTTTCACATTGCAGACAGGAAAAATTTATCTTTTTTTCATATTTGGTCTGAATTTAAGTTCAGGCCAAGGTTCCCACTCTGGCTGAACAGTGCCTTTGATTTGGATCTTGGGTGCTGAAAGTCTCACCAGTTGCTTTGAAAAATATTTGTTCAAAAGTGCATGAGTTGGGAATTAAGCTTTTTCTGGCCTTGATAATGGCAGAAATACTCTGAGACAAAAAGCTATGACTAATGCCAAGTTATGTGAAACAGTGTCAGTTTGATTTTGTTTGGTTTTCCCAAATGAGGTTCTTAAAAGAAAACAAAAGCTATTATTTGTTAGGTTTATGCTGGATTAGTAACCTATTGTAGCACCAAAGACAACCCCTAAGAAGGAAGGTTATTATGAAAATCTGATGTTACACAGACTTAGATCTTTTGTTATGAAAGAGTGAGTAGTTATGATGTTAGGAAAAAATGTTTATAAGGTTTAGGTTTAATTAACAAAAACGTGGTATTAAAAAAGTTATACTACTGCTTAAAGCAACTTAGCAGCTTACACCGAGCATCTACTGGTGATATGTTGTGAATTTGTTGTGAATTTGTCTTACCACCACTTTTTTATATTTCTCTGTTGTGAATTTGTCTTACCACCACTTTCACTAGTGAGTGAGAAATCTTATATGAGCCCTGAAGAGAGAAGAGTAAAAAATAGCTCTTTTTAAAAAAAAGAGAATGGCTTAAAGGTTTTATTTTTAAAATTTAGGCTCATATTTTATCTTTACCCTGCAATCTGCACATTTATATCTCTAATTTTACAAGTATTGACTTAAGTCTTAGTCATCAAGATGCTTACCCTGTGAATAAGATGTGATTATCAGACTCATTTTTAAAGTCATAGAAGTTGCATTTTTTGGTCCATACAGTCACTATGGGAATGTGTTTCTTGGATGCATTTCCTTGTCCTTTGCTTGCTTTGCTTTGTGTTTGTTGTGTCATCTGAACCTCTGAGTCTAACAGTAAGATTACCCCATACAGCCACACCCTCAGAATGAAATCCTTCTGGTGGCTTGAGTGCTACAAATTTCCCTCTTCCCTGACCTGGAAGGTCCATCGCCTGTGGCAAACTACGATTCCTGCTCCGATAAAACCTTCCAGTACATTTTCATAACCTCACAATCAAAACCTTTCAAAGCCTTTGCCATCTGATGATCGTCACTTCTGAAAGAGATGGGATACCCACTGATAGGTTTTAGATGCCCAGGCCTGACATTCTCATAGGTTTATGAAATTGACTCTGTTGCTTTGTTTAGCCATCAAATATAGTTTATATTTATTTGCTGATTTTAAATAATTTCTGTAAAGAGCTGACGAGTTCTTATGGGGAAAAGGCTGGGCCGTTTCAGGCATTGGAGGCACCACTGCACAGCTGAGCATCTCCAGACTGTGCTTTTGCCTTCTGCATTCCCTAGCAAAATGAACAAACCCGGCACGGCCTGGAGAAGGAGGTGTCTCACAAGACACGGGAAACGTTGTGAAGCCTGTCACTGCACTCATGATAACCCAGTGAGATATCACTTGTTAGCCTATCACTTGCTGCTTTGCTACTTGATTTCTTTCCCGTGTTGCTTCTCTCATGCAAAGGAGGTCAGTTCCCCTGTACAGACAACTGCCAGGTGACCTTTGTGAATCTCAAGTGTGATTCCTCCAAGAAAAAACGCCGAGGCCGCAAGTCACCGTCAAAAGAAGTGTCCCATATCACTGCAGAGTTTGAAGTGGAGATGAAGTCTGAAGAAGTCTCAGGTTTGTGAAAGATTGGTCTGTGGAGAGAAATCAGAATTTAGTTCCTCAGTGTGTTGTTAAAATCTCTTTGATGCTATTTCATCAAGCTGCCATGAACACCCTTTAGCACAAGCCTCATTCAACAGCAAAGTTTCAGAGATTTAATTGAAAAGAGCCAGGGATGAAATTAAGCCAAAGGAACAAAAATTGAACCTACATCAAAATTCCTTCAAGGCCTTGAGTTAAGTGCTTTAATCCAGTTTGATTTCTTTAAACAGCAGAAGTGCTAATCGATGTAGAGGGAACATAAAAATTAGGTAGAAGTTCTGCAAAAATGATGATGAAAATATCCTCCAAAATGTAAGTTGCTGAATATTTAGTCTGCAAATCAGACAGTTTTATCACACAGTTGAAAAATTTGTGTTTTCTTACCAAACTTCGGAATAAAACTGATTGCCTCAAGTTATAAATCAGATGAAATATTATGTTATAAATTCCAGCCAAAGAAAATGTGGACTGAATCCTGTAAAGATGTCAGTCCTCAAAGGCAGATTTCTTAACTTTGAGGGGCACCTCATTAGCCAGGTGATTGAAACAGTGGTTGTGCCTGAAAGCACCTTTCTTTTTGTCACTGACACAAAGGTGTTTTGGTCAGGGAAGTGGCAGGAGCTCCTAATCAACTGAGAAAAGCATGGGCAGAGAAAATTCAGGAACGTTAATGGTGGCAGACTGAACACACACCTGAAAGGAGAACACGTTGGGATTGATGCTTTCTGCAGCACTCAGTGTGCGCTTGCAGGCCATGGAACTGTTCCATGGACCTCAGGATACTGTCCTGTCCCTTTGAAAGGCCTGATCTTGAACACAGTGAGCTGCTGCTTCAATTTATATGGACAAGACAGTGAAACAAACAGAGGAGTCACAGCGCAATGCAGGCTAAGCTTTTTGTTAAGCACCTCTTTTAAACATGAATCTCAATTGCTTCTAGTTTTGTTATCATTTCCCATCTAGACACCTGTAACATTGACTGTGTTCGGAAAAGGATGGAGCAGAAGCTGCAAACTGCAATCAAAACATTGAGGAAATCTATTAATAAACAGCAATTTTACATTCAGTTTTCTGGGACAGAATATGAAGTGGCTCAGAAGCCAGCTAAAGCTACTGAAGGGCATGAAGCGTGCAGTACAGGGCAAGTACTGCAGGATGGAAAATGTGGTAAGTCCAGACAGCTCAAATATTCAGTCATATCCCCCAAAACAAGCAGCCTAAAATTATCTTTTCCATGGTGAACCAGGGAGGAAATCTCTGAGATGATGATTTAGAATTTAATGATCAGTATTACTCAGCATATATGCATGGACTATGGATGGTTCATTAGAGTGTGAAGGGAATGCATTAGATGTTGTAGGAAAACAAAAATATAAATATGGATGCATTCCCATGCTGTCAGGTGGTAGGTATCAAAACTTACTACAAGACAATGTTGGCAGTTCCCAGTTGTTCCCATCCTATCAAAATATATTTACAATTTGGTAAAACAATAATATGATGTTTGCCTAGTTGCTGTATATTTACTTTTGTATCACCAGTGTCACGCTCCTCACCACCAAATAATCCGTGACCCATGGATATGTTATATTTAATGCTCCAGAGATCCAGTTAAAAAAAAAATTGGAGAAATCTATTTTATGTAAAATACTTAATTTCTTTAAGCCTTTTCCCATGTTATCAGGCTCTAGTGCTTTGCTGGGGACAGTGTGCTAGTGCAAATTTATTAATGCAGCTTTCTAATCACTTACAGACATCTTTTCAAAATCAGCATACCTATATTTCCAGCTTTTGAGATCCCAAGTGATTTACAAGCTAAAAGAAGTCACATCTGATGGGTGCTTTCAGTGAGTGGGTTCAGAGGTAGTTATCATATGGGAACAGTGATTTAGAAACTGTATTTGAAAAGCTGTTGCTATCAGTATCTAGAAACTCAGACATTTTAACCACCCTTATCCAACAGAGGTAAATGTATAATGCAGTTATGTGCCCTGTTGAAGCAAGAAAAGTATGTGTACTCATATCTGTATTTAAGATGCTGTACAGCTGGGGTATTTGAGTGGTAAGAGAGAGAAATTATTACAGGGGACACATTGCTCGTGGAGAAATCTCTAGAATTGAGCTCAGGGGACAGACTTTTTATAGTCATCTGCCATAAAACCAACTTGTAACTGGACCTGGTATAAGCTAAAAGCCCGCACTTCCCACACTTTATGCAACACTGCTTTAATAAACTGCAAGATACTGTTTTAAGACTGCGCCCAGCTTTATTAACAACACACATGTGATAAACACCTGAGTGCATTACAAAGCCATTTAATAGTTTAAACAATAGAAACAGGACCTCACCCTGATATAAGTTGACCTAAACCACTGGAGATGGGTCTGTTTACATCAGGCGAGCATCCTGGACTAACGTATGCAAAACATGTGCCGTCATAATCCTGGGGCCAAAGGTCATCCACCTTCTCTAAATGTTCGATATTATTAGGGCAAATAATGTGATCAAAGTGGACATCCTTACGTAGGCTCCCCTTTTGTTTCCTCAGTTACCTGCAGCACGGGCACCTTCTATAGCGGGGAACACAGTCAGTGTGTTCCGTGCTCGCCGGGAACGTACCAGGACACGGAAGGCCAGCTCACCTGTGAGCCTTGCCCCAGTAACGATGGCCAGGGAGTAGCGGGCGCCCGGAACGTGTCAGAATGTGGAGGCAAGTTGAACTTGGTTATAAAAGCTTTAGGTGTTGCCACACACCCCCTGTGAGGCAAGGAGGCTGAAAGAGGAGAGAGCCTGCCACAGTTCTGTCTTGTAAAGGTAACAGAAGAAATCTCTGTGCGCTTACAAGCGACGGATGGTTTGGCTGGGGCCATCCACTCACACTGCTGACAAGATGATGGGATCTGCTACAGCAGTGTGAGTTATGGCATGGAAATGAGCAAGCCAAGCAAAGCACTTTGTGCTTCAAGTCAGGTATGGCAGTACCTTGACTTGTAAGGACTCATCAGTATATTGTGAGCCAAAGGGATGGATTACTCTGGACTGGTATTGGTGAGTCTAATAATGAACCTGCTCATTTGGTGTTTTGCATGAGATGCAGCTTACCTGCTCTAACTAGCAGCACTAGTTATAAATTTGAGGTAGTTATGCTGCAGGGATCTGTAACCCAGACTCAGAACTAATGATTGCTATTTTCAGCGCTGCTTGAATGCACTGTAACTTTTGGTGAGTGATGTATCATCTCTGATTCAATTTCATGATTTATAAACTAAATTATAATGATGGTAATAGCTGATGCTTCTACTGTAACTTGATCAGTCTAAGTTTTTAAGGTACAACTGTTAATTATTTTCTTTACCTCATTTCATTACAGACTATCAAAATCTAGCTTATAGCAGTTACATTATCTGACTTTGAAATAAATCTATCCTATCTACTACACAAGTTCTGACTTGAAAACTCATCCATATAATTTACATTAATGCATTCTTCAAGGATATCTAAAGAGAACACATGGCAAGTGTCACTTGAGAAACTGCTACTTTTCCCCATCTGCTGAATGAAAAATAACTGCAGTATCTCCAGTCCAAACATATGATAGATTTTGCCAATTTGCTGTATGAAGAAACTATCAGACAAAAAATTTGAAACACTTTTGCATCTTTGCTATGCTAATTTGTATTTATCTATAACACAAGAAAAGCTTATCAAAATACAGTCTGAGTTTATAAAGATTGACTATAGCACACTGACAAAAGCAGCATAACAACTAGAAGAAAAAGACCTTTGTTTCAAGGCTTACATTGGAATTATTGTTCTGTACAACAACAAAACCCCTTCTGATTATTTTTGCAGAGTGGATTTATCTCACAATGTTTATTGTCAGATCAAAACAGTCTGTTTTTCTGCTCAGCTCTCCCCTTTTCCTCTGGAAGTGGCAAGAGAGAATACGCTTTGGACTTCATAAATTTCCTTGTCAAAGATTTTATCAAAATTTCTGTCAGCACATGTGATGAAACAGTTTTGATAAAAAGACTTTCTTAGACAAAGTCTGTACTGTCTGTACTCACTGCCAGTAATCAATAGTATTTTTGCATCATATCTTCCAGAGCAGAAATACCTGTGCAGTAACCAATAAACTTTTACTGAAATCCTCACTTCTAAATATGAGGAATGTACATTCCACGAGTATGTCAGAGATTTTAAGTGCCTGTTGTGCAGAAGTCACTTGTAGCTGCAAGTGAATCCTGTGCTGCAGTGGGTTGCCCCTCCCTGGACACCAGCCACCTACCAAAGCTGATCTCTCACTGCCTTCCTCAGCTGAAGAGGGGAGAGACAGGAGAACAAAGGTTCACGCCTTAAGGGCAGGGGAGATCGACCAAATATCAAACAGACTCGAATTGGGAAAATGCAGTGAATTCAGTACTAATAAAAATCAGTGCAGGATAAGGAGAAATAAAATATCTCCTAAAAACACCTCTTCCACACCCCTCCCTCCTTCCCAGCTCTAGCTCCTCCCACCCAGCAGTGCAGGGAGATGGGACTGGGGTTTATGGTCAGTTCATCACACTGATGTTGTTCCTGCCGCTGCTCCAGCGTGGGGTCCCTCCCACGGAAGACTTACATTAACTTCTCCAATGTGACTCCATCTCTTGAGCAAGAGTTCTCCAATATGAGTCACTTTTCCACAGGGTCAGTCCTTCAGGCACAGCTACTGCAGCATGGGTCCCCCACAAGGGTCACAAATCCCACCCAGAAACATGTTCCAGTCTGGGTTCCAGTACCCAACTGGACTGGGTGAAGTAGATCAGTTTTTCTCCTAAAAACGAGCAAAATTTTCATCAAATTAGTAACATCATAATATTTCTCTGAGGTCTGTGTCACAACAGACAGTTTGTATGGTCAGATTTCAGCCAGCTGGGATGGGAACACAAGTAAATCCTGGAGATCCTGACCCCACAGGTGTCCATAGGAGCTTGGCTTTCATGGGGACAGAACTTCGCTTTCACTCAGGAGTTTTTAATTCATCCTAAGTACCGAAGTTCCTCGCTCACACCAAGCACCCAAGATACTGAATGCCCCAAAAATTTCCCAGCAAGTAGCAGGGTTCTTACAAAACTGCAACAGTACCTAGAGCTCTCAAAACTTTCTTGTTTTCAAGCCACTTGTTTCTGTCTGCTGCTCAGTTCTCAGGGAATCTAAATTACAAAGTACTGGGATTAGGCAACCTCAGGGAATATGTAGCATCTCACAGCACTGGTGTCCCAGTCTGGAGTGGTGTGAAGATACGTATTCATGCCATAATCTTGAAAAACCTGACATCCTGGTTCTCAGGTTCACAGAGTACTCAAGCTAGCAAGAGCCAAGCCAAACAAACGCCTATCAGAAACTGCCTGGAGAGCAAGTTTGGAAGCTTCTGTCAATAGATTGATTCACAAAGCAATTTGCTTTACACAAATCACTGGCAGAGGAGCACCTGACAAGCACTAGTTTTCACAACTATGTGAAAAGCTGCTGATGTTAGGTATTATCATAGACAAGGGGCTGGACTAGTACCATCCCATTTGGTAAACCCCATCATCCACTGTCCACATCTCTAAAATGGAGATACAAAAACTTGCTTCATAGGCATGGTGCAGTTCCATTTTTTTCCTATAAAGTGCTTTGAAATACTGACAAATGAAACTGGTTCTATTTACTGGTGATTGTTTTAGGAAGAAGATACGGGAACAATACAAAATCTGCAGGTAAGATTAGAATTTGATCTGCAGCTGTCTTGATGTCACATTTAAATGAAAGCCTGGCTAACTACTAGGTTACTTGCTAACTACTGGGGTTTATACTTCATCCAGAAAAGTCAACACACTAATATAGATGATCATGTTCAATTTCTAGGGCAGTGTTCTCCTGGGCACTACTCTTCAGATGGTTTTAAACCTTGTACAGTCTGTCCCCTTGGTACGTATCAGCCTGAACCAGGAAGGACCCTCTGCTTTCCCTGTGGCGGTGGACTTGTCACCAAATACGAAGGTGCTGTTTCCTTTCAAGACTGTGAAACCAAAGGTGAATTCAAAATTCTTCCACAATTCATCTTCCTACTTCTTAGCCTTTGGTTTGTTACCATCAGTGCCAAGTGGCTCTTGAAGGCTCCAAAACAAGCATTGTCGCTGCATGGGCATGTGGTTAAATGAAATGATCAAGAAATCTGTAAACTGGGAATGGTCTCCCAAGGCTGTGCAGACTGAACAGGATTTATGATTTTCTTTGGAATTTACCACAGGCAGGTACAGGATCAGCACTGCTACTGGTAAGGGAATCAGCCCCACTGTGTGGCAATAAATAACACAAACCTCGATTAGACAATACTTTAGGTTTCATGTCCTGTATATTTTTGTTTTCTGTATTAAAAAAAACTAAACACTACAAAAGTTATATGAAGTTAAGGATTGATTACTCATGGGCTAGGCAGAAACTGTAAGCATGCAATGCATTCTGTATTCCATAATGTCAACTTCCAGGGTCAATGCTGAAGAAGGAATCTTCCCAAATGCATTTTGCTTTAGTTACTGGAATGGCATGCTGGCCCTGGAAGACACTAATGAAAACCTCTCTCCTGCTAGTGTGAAAGTAATTTTTCTTGCTGAGGTGGATTTACATCTGATTCAATTTATTACAAATATATTAAATACAGTGAGAGATACGTATCATGCATTTCTAGTTCATAAGGATTTAGTTCCAGTCACGGGGTTCTAGTTGGAAGATCCTTTATACTGGGAAATAAGGGGAGCTGGTGTCTTTTCTGCCTTTTATGGCAGACCAGTTATGTCCAGGGCAGGGGAAAGCTGTCTGCACTGGAGGTTGCTACTTTCTGAAAATAACACACCTCATACCTTACAGTTCACTGTTCTCCTGGACACTACTACAACTCCACGACACACAGATGTATCCGGTGCCCTGTGGGAATGTACCAGCCTGAGTTTGGTCAGAACTACTGCATCACCTGCCCTGGCAACACCAGTACGGATTTTGATGGCTCCACCAATGTTACACATTGCAAAAGTAAGTCGCATTTACATCAGTGGCACAGAGCTTGTCTTTGGATCTGAACTGCAGCTCCAAGGTTCTGTCTGTCAGGCTGGACTTCAGTTTTGTATTTCCTAGTTAGCGTATCTATTGTATCTACTTAAATCTTATCTAGATTAAATATGTACTGCCAGAGGGAGTAGTAAAAGTTGGGAAAACAATGAGGGAGAAAAAGTTGGGAAAGTACCACTTGAGGCGTATGAGTGTTGCAGCTTTAATATGATTTCACAGAGTGACAGGTACAAGTTAAAACTACAGAGCCTTTCATTTCCCAGACCCTGTAAATTGTGTAACAGTGATGCATATTTCTCTGTGTCTGTGTAGAGAAAAGTATCTTCTATCAGAGTAACTGCCATTTTAGAATAACTGGAAAATATTTGACGATATGGTCATGCATGCTGCAATTGCCAGGTAATTGCTTATGATAGTGAGATCTTCTTGGAGGCTTTTTTGCAGTACTCAGCCTCCTTTCTTAATTACCATTTTAAATATCACCAAGGATTTCCGTGCAGTTTTATTTGATCCTTTGTGAATGACTGATTGTTTTAGACAAGCATTTTGTTTTTCATCTCTACCACGCTAATTTAAGAGAGCGTTTCTATAATGATTAAGCAATGTCATCTAACTATTCATGTGAGATCTCCTGTAAGTTTTTAGTCTGATTATGTGCCATGTGTCTTATAAGCCCTTCACAATTTCTAATATCATTTGAGTAAATTATATATTTGTATGGAATTTGAGGAAGTTTGATGATTTTCCTGTAAAATAAAACCATCCTTGTTACTCTGCTGTCTTAGATCCTCTCAGTTTTCAAGCCAGTTTCTGACCTTGCATAATATTTGGGGGTTGGATTAAGCACAATATTTAAACATATATCTAATTTTATGTGGATGAGTAGACCTGGGGAGATCAAGCTTAAGTAACTTGTGCCAAATTCAGTAGGATTTTTGAAAACTCAGAAAGAAAAACTGATCCATCAATGGAGATCCTTTATTAACTGGTTTAATCTAAGATGAAGCAAAGCAGATCTGTAATCAAGTAAGGCTTGATTGTATTGGGACCAGCACTTTCATTCAGCTAAACCAAGTTAAAAAACAAGTAAGTTAAAGCAGAATATCTTCTGCATGTCAGCACAGTATCCATGGTAACCACAATTGGATCATGTTTATTTACCTGTGTTTCTCAAGCAAAGTTAAAGCAGCCTGGATGAAGCATTGAATCAGTTCACAAACTGGAGATTAAAGTTTTGCAATCATCTGGAGCAACCTTGTGGATCAAATATTCCTTTAAAGCTGGAGAATGTGTGAATTTCTAAAGCCACAAGGAGGAGTTTAGACTTGCTCGTGACAGATCTAGAAAGACACCTCAGATTAATTATCAACTAACACAAACGCTAATTTTTGTTTCTCCGCAGACCAGCATTGTGGAGGAGAACTGGGAGACTACACTGGCTACATTGAATCACCCAACTATCCTGGGGACTACCCAGCTAATGTGGAATGCATTTGGAATATAAATCCACCTCCAAAGAGGAGAATACTCATCGTAGTACCTGAGATATTTCTCCCAATTGAAGATGAATGTGGCGATGTTTTAGTAATGAGAAAAAGTGGTAAGTTGCAAACATGGGTTATATTTCCTGCAAACTGATGGAGTGAATAGTTCATATTGAAGGGATGGCTGTCTTCAGTGTAGCCAGTGTTTCTAAAAGGTTTCTTGAATACAGTGGCACAGCAAGTTAGAACACTACCAATAACAGTTAGCAGAGTGATATTAATTATTCAGGTTTATTGTCTGAATCACAAAGCAGTTAATGGGCTTCTGTCTAGCCCAGTTACCACATGGGATAAATCACTGCCATTCTAGAAATCAACAATGATAAATTATATTTGGAGAACTATCTCTGTAATGCATACAAGTTGTGCTCTCACCCTTTTTAAATAAATACATGCTGCAGTTATTGCTAAATCTGGGCACTGTGTTGGTACAACTGACACGTTCAAGAAATACAAAGTATCCTGCTTTTCTGTGGTATGGAGGGGGTGCATTGCATCTTTGATTATGAAGTTAATTCAACAACTTCTGAAGTTAAGATCCCAATGAAATGCACTCCTCTTTTGCAGAGAGGATGCGGGCATCCTTCTGGTGATTTGTTGCTAAATCAAGAAGCACCAAACCTGAAAGGCAATTGTTCATATGGAGTTTTTGTTCAAAACAGTGTATTTACTCATAAAAATGGTGTCTTTTTTTTCACAACGTTTTATCCCTGAGGGCCTGTATTTACATCTGTGTGTATCAGAAGGAACACACCTGGTCACTCTAGATGGGAAGAAATTAAACTCGTGCAGATGAGCTTTTTTAAAAGCAAAGCACTTACTTTAACCAACCACATCAGGTGTCCTTCTAACCCCAAACTGTGGTTCCAGCAGTGACCAAAGCCAGTGACATCAGGGTAAAGTTTCACTTCAGGCATGATTTGCCCTTAGTGAAGCTATGCTGGCTGTCACCAACCACCTCCTCACATCCAAGTTAACTGTTCTGTGGGTGACTGACTCTGCAGGGTGTGGCAATCTTTTATTCAGAATTACCATACCAGACATTACATTCTGGTTTTATTGTGTTTTTATTTCTAAGTGGTTTATTGCTATCAGATGAACTCCCCAAGCTGGCCATGTGAGGGGCTGGCTGCCATGTCTGCCTGGCATGCAGCCCACTTGTTCTTACCTATCTGGGACAAGCATATAGGATACAATGATAGAGTAGTAGAAAAAAATTAATAGTGATAGTAGTTTTATAAACATCAAAAATTATACCTTGCCATCTGCTTAAGCTTCATGTTGAGGGACTCCCATAACCTTTGTGGAAAAACCTACTTCTCTTTATAGGCAAATAAGGACAACATCCATTCTATCACAAAAAGCTTCTGCTCTCAAGAATATGTCAGCTGAGAAGTGTCTTGTCAGTTTGAGATCTCTGACTCCTAGGTGAGGAAGGGTGCAAAAATTATTTTATAAAGAACATTGTTTAACTTTATTTCTAGCTTCTCCTACTTCAATTACTACATATGAAACATGTCAGACATATGAGAGACCTATTGCATTTACCTCAAGATCGAGGAAACTCTGGATTCAGTTCAAGTCAAATGAAGGAAACAGTGGCAAAGGATTTCAAGTCCCCTATGTGACTTACGATGGTGAGAATGGAATTGGTTTCCATCTTTGTGTTTCCATCTTTGTGTTATGTCTGAATTACAGAAAATTTTCCTCTAGAATCTCTCTTACACTGCTTGCAGGGACAGAAGAATGAGGAAAAACTTTATGTGACTCATTGATTTTCATTGTAAAGACTTCAAAATAACATACATATAACATATATAATGTTTGAAAAGTTATTTTGTATCCCTGTTTCTTCATCTTTAGAGTGGAGATAGTACAGCATTATTATCTGGAGGGAGTAGTTTTTTGAGGATGTTAGTATTTATAGGGATAATTCAAAACCAATGTTATAAAGAAATAAAGAATTTTAAGGTGATTAAATTAGAATACAGCAGTACCAAGAGCACACACTGAATTAAGTGGATACAAAATTTCTCAGCTCTGTCTTCAAGAGGAGGTCTGGTTCGTGTCTGACTACTGCCCTCCCAAAGGAGATCACAGTCACTCAACTGATCTTTATTTTTCAGAGGATTACCAACAACTAATAGAAGACATTGTTCGAGATGGCCGATTATATGCATCAGAAAACCATCAAGAAATTCTAAAGGTAAGAAATCTCTGCTTTCTTTGAGGCCAACCAAGAATTCCTTTCCGTAAACATTTTCCTAAAATAGTTTTCCATACCGTGATGGAGTCATTATATTTAAAGCTCAAGGGTGACCCCAAATTCCATTCTCTGTCTTCTGAAGTGTATGCTGGTATTTGAAGCAGCCCAAAATCAAGTAACTGAGCTGGGCTCAGCAGGTGCTTATGTCCTTTGTGGAAGCAGGAACTAAATGAAACATATGCTAATATGATTAATGAGATTGTATATTCAAAAAATTAGCCAAGAATGAAGGACCTATTGTTTGAAGAGCTTTCTTCAGCCTCAGTCTGGCATTTAAATGTTTAAATGACTCATTAAGTTTGCTGTGCATTAAAAAACATATTTACCTAAATCACTATCTTGCCTCAATAAGAAATGGTTCTCTAAAGATACAAGCAACACCTGTAACAAGTAACTAATTAAAACTTCAAAAAAGGCTGGTCAGAAGGCAAAATGGAGCCATGTAAATGTAAGGCTTGGGAGGACAGGAGCTGAGGAAGAGCTGGCTCCTTTGGCCATCCCTGCCCAGCTCTGTTCTCCCCCTCCAGCTTTTGGGATGCTTAGGTCCCAGCTGCAGTGCACAGTGCCAGGCACCGGCTCAGCTGAGGCTCTGAATCAAGGCTTTCCCAAGGTGCAGGAGAAGGTCCTCAGAAAGCTCAGCATCACTGAGGACCAGCCTCGTCCCCCATCCGTGGAGGGAAGGCCTGGACAGCAGCATGGAACAGGTGGGCAGGACAGTCAGAGGCAGCCTGCAGTTCCGATGCCTGACACCTGCAGTTTGTGGGGAATTCCGTGCTGCCCTCCCAGGAGCACTGCAGAAAGCACCCAGCACAGCAGGGAGACTCATCCCTCTAAAACTCCACAGCTGCATGGAGCATTTCCTTACACTGCTTCACCCAGACTCAAGTTCTGCAAAACAGACCTAATGGTTCTTCAATTCTGAAACCTATGTAGATGCTAAATCCAAACCTTGCTTTCATCTAACTTATCTGTGTTGTCTTCCATAGGACAAGAAACTGATTAAAGCTCTCTTTGATGTACTGGCACACCCTCAAAACTATTTCAAGTACACAGCACAAGAGTCAAAAGAAATGTTTCCAAGATCATTTATAAAGCTACTGCGATCAAAAGTTTCCAGGTTTCTACGACCATACAAATAGTCTAGTGGTATTCAATTTCTGGTTACTTTGCATTCCTGTCAAATATTGTCTTTCCTCCATAGTAGAAACATTTGCTAATTTGAAAGCTCTTTTTTGCAGTCTTTGTTCTCAATTGTTATTGAAGAACACCTATAATGTTTTATAATTGTCAAAAGTCAATGTTCTGAGTGGGATTCTTACTACAAAAAAAAATAATTATGCTTCCCAGAGTACATCTAGTTGTAGATCCAAATTTGTGTCTGCACTAGTGTATCCTCACTTTCCATCTGAAATCACACTATGGAAAAATATTGTTTCTAGCTTTTTACTTTTCATCAACAATAACTTATGTCAAAGAAAGGAGGAATCTATTGAAATATGGTTAAACTACCTGCAGATAAGTTCTGTTATAGAAAGAAGTTTGTAGTATAAATAATACTTGGATTTTGAATTGCACTTGAAGTTTATATTTGAATCTTTAGAAGAAAACAAAGCAATCTAAATTTTGTTATTTTTCATTTGTGGCTTGGTGGAACCTCTGGCCAAGTAGAAATCAAAAAGGAAAAAAAAAGAAGAAAAAAATGTATAATTTTGTTTTATGAATTACATGAGATTGAGTCCCATGCCCTAATGTCCTAATGTTTTTATCTGTCCTCTTCTAAACTTCTTCAGAGGTTTGCGACTGTCAATTACTTAATTGAAACAGATTTAGCTCTGGATTTCCATGCATCAGTTGGTCCCTTTAAAGACATTTACAATAGGATATGTAAGCAATGAACAACAACACTAGTAGTCTTGGTTTTCTTTCCATTAAGAGAGCATCTAATTAAGTACAATATATAAATATATAAATATATACTTCTATTTGTGGGTACATTAGTAATGTTATCTCTACTTACTGTAAATATTATTCAAGCTTAAATCTTTACTCCCACACACCCTATTTACTCATATCTATATGTAACTTTGTGTAGACAATTAAATGACTTCTCCAAGTGCTTGTCACTTCTATTAACACCCAACTGAAGCCTTTTGAGGTTTTATAGTACTGGATAATGGTTTACTCCGGGACAATCTCTTTCAATATGTATTATTCCAGGAGAAATAGCATCAGTGAAGATGCAAATGCTGCCCAGTAAGGGGTCAGCTGTTACCTCTTCCTTGGGCACCCCCCACATGCAGACCAACGGAGTCACCCTCAGGACAGCACACTGGGAGGAGCTGTAGCTGGACCTGCTGTCTCTAAAACAGTGGGAACACAACTGTGGCCAAGCCCCAGACTGTCAGGGGCTCAGGGGGGACAGGACACAGTTTTGTAGAAGAGGTGGAGGGCAGAGTTTCTGTTTGCAGAGACCTGGCTCTCCCTTTTATCCCAAATTTGTAGCCACAGTGCCCATCGAGCACAGGGACTCTGGAGTGCTTTAGCCTTGTGCTCAGGCCCTTCTCACAGAGTGACAGTGGGTTTGCCATGATGATAAATCCTGGGTTTCTGTCTGTTTCCTGGCACAGAAGCTAAATCAAATGAGAGAGGAGCCTTTTTTTTTTAGTAGTATTTCAGCCTCTCTCCTTTTCAGTCCCTTCCTCTTGTGTATCATTTTCCCTTTTGATTCTACAAGTCAATTAAATGGAGAAATAAACTCCTGGCAGCGTCCTTTCAGAAAAAGACTAACACACAGTTTTGCTTTGATGCTTTTTTTTTTTTTTTTTTTGCCTGTCTACCCTGTAGTTTAACACATCCTTGGATGTTCTCAAAGACATATATTAGGGGTGGTTGTGGTTATCTTCTGACACTTTTTGTTTGTCCTTGTGCAAGTACTGCTTAAATTTACACAATTGGTTTCTGTAGATCCCAAGTGGTTGAATATTCCATTTCTGTGAGAATACTATTATTAACTTAATTATTCTGTTGAGTTTTTCTACTTAACCATCTTGTAATTTTGCTTGCCTTCTTTCCTTTTCTGTTGAAGAATATAATTTTTTTCTTTCTATGCCTGAACAGCCTGACCTTATATTCTAACAATTACTTTTTTCCACTCATGGACCTCAAATCTTTGGTGAGCTTTCTTTTTAATATATACATTAATCCTTGCTAAAGAATGTCACTCCTCCATAAAAGTCCTTTGTTAAAGGCTGTTAAGCCTAACTTTTTCTTGAGGATGTTAAAACTACTTTTATTTATTATTCACCAAGGGTCACTAAAAAGAACAAATTCTCATTATTTTTTTCTTTACCAGTAGTCATTCGTACAAAAAAAAAATTTAAAAGCAAAAATCTTTCCAGGTACTCAATTATGCAGGAGTATATAGCTAAAAAACTACTTTAGCCAAACAGTGGTTCGAAGTCTGATAGGTAATAACATACCAGAGTTACCCATCTGTCAGAGTTTTATTCAGATCCATTAGAATGAGTCAGGATTGCAGCCATTCTACTGAAAGATATGAAGGAAAATATATTAAAAATATGGTGAAAAATAACTTCGTCACTTGGCAAATTATTTACAGTGAACTTTGGTATTTCAAACTTGAGTAAGCAAACTTCAGAACCTGTTACTGTACACTGAGTTTAGTAAAATCCTTGCTAAAACTTTTGTTTAACAACCAACATGTTTGGACGTAATACCATTGTATGACACTGATGCCAGACTCCAGAAACCACTGGCAGCACTGTAACATTTTCCAGGTTCTTAGCTCCGTGGGAAATCCAGTGCCAGAGAGAAACTGTAAGAGGGACATGTCCCAATTCTGGTCCCTGGCAGTGGGACCTCGGTAGAGCTGTGAGAGGTGAATACAGGTGAGAGAAATCGCATTTGGCTCTGGTACCATTTGCCCTGACTTAAAACCCCACCACAAAAAAGCAGGGTTTTGTCCATTTCATCCTGATAGACAACCAGAGAATGAGGCTGATATTCCCCAGAACCACATCAGGGCAGGGACTCCACAGTCAGGACAAGGCACTTGTGGACTTCTGTGGCAAACACAGGCTTTGTGTTGCTGAAGGAAGGCACTGAAAGAAAGAGAATAATTTGACCCTCAAGAGTTGACACTTAAATGCTTTTCAGCATAGAGGGGGGTTCATATCTGATATATTTAGGAAATGAGTCAGGCTTGAATGCTTGCCACTCTGCACAGAAATGCTCTCGGATGTGCAAATTTCTAATGAAATAAGTAATGACAGGTGGTATATAGGGCAGTCTAAATTGGTTTCAGTTGATTTGAAGAACAGCACAGAATTTTTATATCAGCTCTAGAAGTTAAAAATGCTTTGACTTTCATACTAGATTTACAGTTACAGAAACTGTCAGTCACCAAATAGGAGGTTAGTTCAGCTCTTCATCTGTTAGTGTAGGATGCCTTCATTGTCAAAGTCAGAGAACCTGTTACTGCTACACATTAACAGCACAGCAAAGAATGTTTTCTTCTGCAAAGAGGACCTACACACATTTGGGAATCAAAAACCATACAAGGAGAAATACAGCTGCCTTTAAGCAAACCAGCTTCATGAATGTGGCAGAATATAACATTTTACCTTTTACCCTGAATATGAAATACTGCATTTGAACTTACCAATGAATGTTCTTACAGAATTACACGTTGTCTGCAGGACAGGTGCAACAACACATTTATGTGCTATTACAGGTAGACTGAAGAAGTGCCCATTTGTGATTGCCCAGTTCCGTGGCACAAAGAGTGCTCTTTATTTTCAATTTGCAAATGCCTGTATGCTTAAAAAGCTGCAGCTGCAGCACTTAAACATTTTAAGCCCCTCTTTCTGCTTTAAATACTGCACTTATTTTTAGTGAGGTGGTGGTGAATCATCCTTAAACATTCTCACAGGCCACCAAATCACTGCCTGCACACCTGCTGCAGTCCAGGACACTGCAGCAATCACAAGTTGCTCATCAAGCCCTGAATTGTGCCTTGAAAGTGCTGAGGACACAAAGGTGCCTCTGCGTGTCATTAGAATACAGGGAGCAGCAGGATTCTGTGCTCAGTGCATTGCCACCTCTTCTGCCACACTGCATCTTGCTTTCAATAACAAGACTTATTCTGCCTGGAGATTTAGCTCACTGAAACTGGATTTAAAAGTTGTGAAGTCTTTCTTTAAGCCCATTTTCTTGCCCTGTCTTCCTTCTTCCATCATACATTATATTTTTACCTAAAGACCAACTTTTCAAAAGAAATTTATTTTCTCAGTGTGCCTCCCCCATAGAATAAAGTTATGACTACTTAAGATTTAGACTAATCCTTCCTACACAGCAGCTTCATTCTAGAGTAAGCTTACTTAAAAGTAAATAAGCTTACTTAAAACTGGCTTACCTTCTAAGCCAGCTTTAGTTTAGTTTCATTTTAGACTAGCTTAAATAAATACAGGATTGGTCAGACAGTTTTCAGAGGGTCCACATTCTGAGTTGTCAGCAGGTTTTAAAGAGCACAGCTCACCTGAAATCCTGTTTGTGAGCAGAATGCAAAGATGCTGCCACATAAGTGAGAAATATCCTTTACATGTGTTCAGCATTCCAAAAAGTCAAACCCCGCCCTGTGCCTCTTTATAAGCCTCCCCAACATTCAAATTTCTCAGATCAATCTTACCTATAAAAAACCCAGTTTTAATCTTGCAGATAGCAGGTTAGGAACTTCAGGAGCAAAAGTAGTGCTGTGATTCTTATACAGGGTCTTGCTGAGAGGTGTTTGACAGCAAAACTCACTTGCTCTGTGACAGCTCCCATTTCGGAGCTCTAAATACCTCTGAATGCTCCTAAAAACTTAGCTGGAGTAAGTCTTCAACAACTGGACCCAGTGGCAAATTTCTCAGCCACTTCAGGGGTCTGGATGGTTTCTTAACGGTGGGAATGAGTGACATACACAGTTCCTTATATCTGTATCATGAGTTCCAGGAGTTGCATTTTTTCATAGCTAAAACCACTGATTGACAGGAATGGCAGTAACTGGAGGAGTTCTTATAGAATCTCAGTACTTTGGGACTTCGATGAAATAGTTTTCTGGAATGAGAGACTGTTGTAAGCACTTGGGAAAAGGAATACTTCTGTCTTCCAGAAGAATTTATGGAAGCAGGGAAATTTCTGTAAGGTACTATGAACTTACTCCTCATTGAGAGA
>WAAG01093465.1:39259-71821 GCA_013390105.1 Tichodroma muraria
TTTAATCTATAAAATTAATATGTAATATACAAGAGTAAAATGTACAGAAGTTCCTTTAGATCTAATAATTTAAACCATCTGTATTCAGAGAGCAGAGATAACAAGTTTAAAGATATACAAACAATTGCGATTCAATTTTCTCAATATCTAGAAAAAAAGTGGTTTTGATTAATTAAACTTTATTTTAATTATTGTGAAAATATCTTTTTTAGAGTTTGTTTTTGTTACTTTTTTAATTAAAATTATTTTGTAAATATTGTTTTCTATGTTTTATAACTTAGAAAGGCCATTAATTTGCATTGAGAACAGCAGGGACTCAACATGTTGATTATAAAGATACTATAGGAGACTGGGGTAGATGTGAGGCAGTTGCCAGATTTATCATTCCAGATTACAGATCCTGTTATTCCTTCAGTCTCACTGGCATGACAGGAAGACTTTTCTGGGGCAATTTAACATCCTAATTTAAACAGAACTGACTATAAGTGTCATTCTAAAGTGCTTCCCATTTCCATAACATAAAAAGAAAATGTATTTTAAATTTAGTGCTGTTCTTCCATTGTTAGGATAAGAAAAAACACAGAACTCAGAAATAAAAGGGAATTTAATAGATTACACACATGGATAGTGGAAATACAAGGAAAGCTGTGGGATCTCTATGGTCATAGGGAGCAGTGGAAGTGGTAAAACCTCACACTGGATCAGATCACAGAGCCTTTTTTAGGCAAAACCACAGAGGGCAGTGGTACTTTCACCTGCAGAAAAGTTTCTTATGATCGTGTCCAGCACCAGTTTAAGCAGGAATTTCTGGCAGGCTGGATTTCAGGGGGAAGCACATAGGGTGTAATACTGGTTTCTGCATCAATTTTTCTCCACGTAAACCACTGCACAGGAGTGAGATTTTAAACTGAACTGTTGTAGATGCTGCTGGGACTTCTAAGCTTTATTACCAATGTAAATTGTGTACAAACAGCTATTTCCATATGAAATGTACAATAATAGTTTAGAGTAAGGGTAGTGAATAACTGTACAAAATTTGATACTTAGAAAATAAAACAGTCCTAAGCTTTACCAATATTTTAACAATTCTGTCAGATTTATAGTAGAAGATGTTGTTGTAAATGTACCTTATAAGAAAATACATTTCCTTTTGCCTCTGTATATTAATAGCTTTGATTTCTATGTCAAAATTAAAAATGAAGCATGTAATAAAACTTTTGTTAAAATCACTTTCATAATAAACATAAAATGAAATGGATACCCCTGCCTGTCATTTTTTTGTGTATAGGACAAGGCTTCTTGCACGAGTATGGATAAGAATCAGAAGAGAACTTCTCTTTTTTGATAGCATTTACATATTTTGGCCTAATTTTCATCCTTAAGCAACAGAGAGCTTTTTCTTTCTCCTCAAACCACTGGAGTCTGTGGACACTGATATAAGTTCCTTCCAAACAGACTTCAAGGGGAGTTTTTCAAAGAAGAAATCCTGGCTGCAGTGAAGGACCACATCACCAGGATCCCTCCAGGACTTTTAACTTTGTTAAACTAACTCTGGTGTTACCTTTTATAGCTCATGCAGCTGCCCTTGGTCACAGCCCTCTGTTGAGAAGCAGCCTCAAAGAAAGAGGAAGGAAGCTCTCGTGTTCCAGCATGGCATGTGCCATTCTGCTATTATCCTCATGTAAGCAGTTCAGCTTGTTTAGAGAAAGCATTTATGAGGTGACAGTATCAGCTTTGCTGATTTTAGATATATTGTTCATTGTATAAATACTGTCAGTATGACTGATGACTTGGTGTCTGGTAGGTTTGAAAGGCAGCAGGAAACTGGCTGCTAAATATCAGTTACTGCCTATTTTCAGCTGGTAGGAATTCACTCAGGTAATATGGCAGCTATCCTCACTGCATTCCAAGATGACACATCATCACTTCTATGGGACTACAGACATGCTGCATGTAATGGCACTCAGCTGTCCTTGTGGCTTCAGAGTTTTAAATGAGTAACATGAAAAGTCAGCTCCTATCAAAGACAGAAAAGCCGAACCTCAAAGTTCCTAAAAGTCATTAGAAATCAAGTTGTTTGCTGGTAATGAAGTATCTGTGAACAAGGACAAAATCTGGAATGGGAATCCAGAGCGGTCCTGTCTGACAGGAAGCTGGCAAACACTGTCTCAATTTTCAAGAAGGGCAAGGAAGGAGGACTCCAGAGACTCCAGGCCTGTCAGTGTCACTTCAGTGCCAGGTAAAATCATGGAAAAGTTTATTCTAGGCATTACTGAAAAACACCTGGAGGACAATACAGGCATCAGTCACAGCCACCATGGCTTCATGAGAGCAAAGTCCTGCTTGTCAAACTGATTGCTTTCTAAACAAGGGTAGAACAGGCAGTTTTGATAACAGCCACTCAAGTTTCAGCAGTCATGCCAGTCTTCATTTGAGTACAAGATTCTCATTTACTGGAACAGGCATTGCCTGGTGTAAATTGCAGAGGGGTCCATTCTCAGTTCCAATCTTGCCATGACTTCCCAACAAGTATACAAAACATACTTTTGGAGTATACTGGCTGAGGAACAGCACTCTGGCGCAACCCAGCAGGTAAGTGAAGGCATGCTGGGCATAGATTATTTATTCTTCATTTTATCCAGGAATCAACATCAACTGACTCCTGGTGTCACAGAAAGGACCTATCTTGTACAACCACCATAATTGGCTATTTTTGCCTCTTAAATGCAACATCTAAATGGGCAGTCAGCACAGCATGAGGTATACTACACTCCAAAAGCACTTCTTAATATGTAGAATAACAGCAACTCCTCCTCATTTGTGTGTGTAGAACAGTATTCCTCAATAATGGTCCAGCTTTTATAAAAGTAATATGTTAGAAAGCATGCTATGTATGCCTAAAGACATGGGAAAGGGAAGAACAGAGATCTGCCTTTCTCAAGGCACCCAAGCAGCTGGTAAAAAACTGCAGCAGTGGTTGTGGAGGTACAGCAGGATTCCTCAGGACTGAGGGCAGCATGTTGGGTTGCCTACATGGACACAAGATCCTTGGAGCTGCCTGGCAAGGTGTTTTCTCATTGCTGTAGCCCCAGAATGAGGGCAACCTCCCCTCTACCCCAGTGCTGCATGAGCAGTGAGAGAGTATCTTTGAGAGTAAAACACCTGCACTCATCAGTGTGTGTTATGTCAGCACATAATGTGGGTGCAGTAAATTTATCTCTTGGGGAAAACACTCATGGAAGTATTGTTTGTGCCAGACAATTTGTTTGATTTATTATTCTTCACACACTGATTTTTGCCAGCAAATGATGTTCCTCTCATCTAAGCCCCTATCACAGCTTTCCATGCTCTGAAGTTCTAGTTTTACCATTGAGAAAGCTGTTGACTTGCAAGCAAATGGTTTATTTTAAAACATATTACAGACTTTATTGTAAAGTGCACCAAAAATACGTGCCTTCGTCTCCTTTTCACTATGATGTTAAGGTCTCTTCTGCCCCTTATATCCTTACTTCTCTTAAGAAGGTTGCCCTGCCATGTTGGCAAAGAGGAAGGTACTAACGCTAAACAACAGGAATATGAAGTGGGGAATGCACATCAGATCTATTTGGATGAGATAGCCATAAACTTGGAATAAAGCCACAAACTGCCAGACTCACAAAACTTTAAAAAATTCTAGCTGTGCTTGTTGGGGGCAAATGCTACTTCACGTATGCTAACTCATGATAAATTTCTGCTGCAGACTGTTGCAGGGTGGGACCTAATGTGGTGGTGGTGGATAAGTCATGGGGCCTCCTGTGACAGAGAGGCTCAAGGGCTCCATGGGTTGACTTCCTGTGGATAGTGCCAGAGGGCTAAATTCTCTTATTTTAGACTGGGGTCGTGCTAGTAAGCTCAGCCTTGCTGGGACCTCTTTGTATTCTCTGTAAATACCTAAGTAAAGTAACCCATTAAATTTAACAAGCACATTGCCTGAGTAAGGGCTGCACTGTTCAGGCACTGTAAATCAGCCACTCTTCCTAAGGAAACAATCAGAATAATATACTGTGGTGACTTTTCTTTACAAAGATTATCCACAAACACCTGCTTTTTTTGGTTTTTTGCCAGTGGTACCTCTGAGCTATGGCTCTGGCATCCACCAGAGTAGGAAGGACTGCTCCTGAAAGCCTCATGCTATATGAAGCAGTGGTAGAAGAATGGTAAGTGCTGGCCCCAGCCCCCTGCTCCAGGAATTACTCCTGTTGTGTAAAACCAGCAAACGAAGTAAAAAAAGTTGCCAAGCACGGCAGGCGAGCAAGACCACATTTAGGTAAGTGCTGGACAAAGTCAGGGAAGAACCCACTTACAATCTATTCTTAACATGAGTGATTCTCACTGTGTCTTATTTATTACTTGGAGTTTATCAGCAGCAACCCCCAGACCTGCAAACTCACCCAAACAGCCTGGAACCACAGCCTACAGCCACAACTCCCATCCAAAGTGAGGTGGAAGTGCAAACAAGCAGCCAGAAGGTAGTTGCCTACACTTGGTGAGAAAAAGAATTATGTAAATCTCATGTTCGAACAGGAGCGCATTGCCCTTGCCTCTGGACAGGGCATGATCACTGTGGCATTACTGAACAAAGACATGAAGATACCCCAAACTTTTCCTCCTTGGTGTGCTTAAGGAAAAAAAGATTGATTTTTTTTTTTTTTTAAGGTAAGTAAAAGATTTGAGTTAACTACATAACATGACAAAGACAGAAGTGAGGGAAGGGTGGTCTTTTCAGTAAGCAAGGTCCCCGGGAGGACTAGTAGAAAGTGGTCAAATCTCCGCATTTTACAATACTAGGGCAAGATCAACACCATAGCCATCTTCTTTTCCCAAACTACATTAAGTAAAAATGTGCTCAAACCCAGGGCAGCAGGGTGGGAACACAGTCAAGGAACACTGGAAATCCAACTATTTTTTGATCTTCTGCTGTTTAATCAGGGAGGTCTCCTTAGAGACATCCTAGTGAAGCCTTTATGCTGAGGAAATGTGGGAACACAGCACGTGGTAAGGCAGAGACAGTCTCAGTCAAAGAGGAAAATTTGCCTGCATTTACTATTCAGATATCCAGCCTGGAGATTTGAGTTAGATCCTCAGCTGCTGAGTGGTGATGTATAGTTACAGCACGTAGGCACAAATTTATAATCACTTTCTACTCTCTCTCTGCCCAGCCAAGCTATTGTAGCCCTTTAATTTATAGACCTTCCTCCTAAATAATTCTGTGATTATGTGGAGAAAGGGATTGTTGCTACTCTTGGGTAGTTACAGAGGACACCAGTCCAGCAACACTGGGCAGGGCAGAGAGCAAAGAGGTATTTCTTCAACATGGCACATTCTCCACTGACTGTAGTCTGTGAATGTGAAGCTTTCTTGACCAACTATTAGATCTTAAAATCCTATTTCTTGGACATGACTGTTTCCAGGGCTTTAGGACAGCCTTCCCAGCACAGTGCTGCACTGCCAGTCCAAGCAGTGCTGAAGCTGAATCCTTGATTTGAGGGTGGGCTGGCAGGAAAAGGAGTTTCCATGGTCTGTGGAGCAGATAATCTGCAGAGGGTGCTCCCAGCAGCATCAGTGGGCACAGCAAAGCCCCAACCTGTGCTCTGAGCAGTGTCGGACACCTGCCTTCACTCTTGGCCTTTATAACTATAGCTGAGGTGAGACCAAAGCCACCAGTAATGTTTAAAAAGCCTCAGGTTAAACTGGTTAGGCTATTCCCCACAAAATCTTGGAAGGAAGAGATTTTCTTAGAAATATCTTCTAAATCATCCAAGGAAAGAACAGGAAAGCCAGATCTCTGCTACAGACATTTGCAAAAGCACACACACCCCCCTCCTGTACTGACAGATATTTAAGACAGGCCTACATGTCAAAATTCCTTTGCCAACGTTCAAAATAAAAGAGCTTTGATTTAATAAATGACTGAGACTGTATGTTTGTCATGAGGACCACAATTTCGAGCAATTCCCACTGCTGCGGCCGGCAGTCAGTGCCGCCATGCCTCACACCCCACCTGTAACTCACTTCAGGGGATATGGCATATGAGCCATATGGCTGGGATATGACTCTTCCAGAAGAGTCCTGAAAGATCGGGAAAATAAAAACCATCTTGTGGCCAGCACTGCACCACGAGTGCTGTGATTTTATTAACGCTCAAGGGCAGAAGATGAACAAAAGAGAAGCAGAACCCACATCTGCCCAGCAGACTGCATCCTCCTTAGGCCCCTTCTCCTCGGGGCTGTCTGGAACTGACCCGGCATTCCCAGGTCCCCCGACCCTCACCCCGTTCCAGGGCCGAACCCCCTCCGGCTCCGGGAACGCCCCGAGCGCCGCTCCCGCCTCCCCGCCCGCCCTCGGCCCCGCCCGGCGCGTTCCGGCCCGGCCATGGCGGGAGACGGCGAGGAGGCTCTGGCGGCCTTCGTGGCCCTGCACGGGGCCGCGCTGCGCTCATCGCGGGTCCCCACGCAGTACTGGGAGAGCCTGAGCCGCAAACTGCGCGGAGAGGTGGGTGAGCGGCGCTGGGGGAGCAGCCCCGGAGGGCAGCCCCGAGCTGGGGGAGAGCGGCGCTGAGGGAGCAGCCCCGAGCCCGGGGCGAGCGGAGGCCGTGGAGAGCCGCGCTGAGGGCAGCCCCTCCACCCCTGGGTGAAGAAGAAAGTCGCGGTGTTGCTAAGCAGGGGACAACGGGAAAGGCACGGTGCGGGTTGCGTTACCGAGGCTGCAGCTCGGGGCTCTAAAAGATGTCAGGTGTATTGTGCATATCTGATTTCGTCTTTGTGTTGTCGGCGTGAAGTTTGGAAGCGTTTGGAAGTCCTGGTAACTAGAGATACAGTGCTGGGGAGAGGTGATGAATCTAAAAAACCACAGCACTCTACCAGCTACTAAGAAAACAATTAACTCTGTCCTAGCCAAATGAAGGACAGTGTCTGTCCTCAGCCCTTCAGCTTTTTATGCCAAAGAGAATTAAGAAAAGACAGCAATGTTAGTAAGTGTTAGACTCAGGATGTTGTCATATCTTAATCCATTATGGTTTGGTTTGGCTTTTACCTGATTTTTAATTTTTTTTTCCAGTTCACTTCCACACAGACCTGCCCTGCACTCTGTCATTTATAACTGTGCAGAGAGCTCAGCCAGCTCATCTTATGTGTGCACGAGTTACCTGGCTTGGGTAGTTCTCTGCAGGTGAAGCTGACCCCTGGCCCTAGAGGTCCCTGAACTAAAGGGAGCGTGGAGGCACACTCCCAGGGTGGAGGTACTCCACAGGCACACTCGAGGGTGGAGTATCCCTTTTTACCTTTGTAGGAACCATCTGCTTGCTTCCTGGAGCTTTATGATGAAAGAGGGAAGAGAAACAAAGTCAAGAAAAGGAGTGATTTTTTTAACAGATTGTAAAGACACGGGTTGTATTTAGAAATTTCTTTTCGGTTTGCACATCTGCAGCCAAGCCTCAGTGGTGAGGAAAGCTGTCTTTGATTTGTGGGAGTAAAGGAACAAGGAACTGAGGCAGGAAAGAGACGCAACCCGAAACCATTTATCTGGAGAGTAGAGAGTGCTTGAGGGTGTCTGGAGGAGTCGGCCTGGAGAAGAAAATATGAATGAGGTGAACTTCTAGTCCCGGGGAGAGAAAGAGATCTGATAAGGGGAGAAGGCAACTAGTGGTACTTTGCTGGAAGGCAGGATCAGCAGTGAAGAAATGGGTGAGATGGGGTGAGAGGTTTGAACAGGTAGTATAGGATGGTAGGGAGGGTGAGGGAACTGCAGTTTAACACCCATGTACAGGTAAAGTAATTTGTAATTACCTGAGTGCTTCTTTTCCCCATCTCAGCTTCAAAGTAGGGACAGGAGAAAAGCATTGCAAGTTATGATATGAGTATTTATAGTCAGGAAGGGTCTGAATATGTTCCTGCTGCTTTCAGTCTGTTGTGTGGTACTGTTAATAACAGGAATACATGTTTATTACAGAGAAGATAAATCTACATTATCTCAAGCATATGCCCAGTCACAAACTCCTTGTGGAATTACACCCCTCTCAGTAAGTTTTCATGCAAGGGACTTGGAGCAGGAATATCTGCTGCTCTGCTTAGGTAGGAGGGTATGAGAAGGGATGTCCTGGAAGAGGATGGAACAGAAGGCAGTGTAAAGCTGCCAAGGAAACCCACGGTTGAAAGCTGTTTTGTTTCAACGTGCCCGTATGAAGCTGGAGGGAGCAAACTGAATCTGTGCCATGACCTAATGCAGGCTTGAGATTTGTGACCTGTGGCTGAAATCCTTGCTTGTTACCAGCTTTGCTGGGAGGGTGTAACATGGGGAAGGTAAGACAGTAGAGTGAGAAGAGACCCGTGGTGCTGATGTTTTTAAGGAGGCTGGGATGACGGAAGGCAGAAGGAAGAAAGCACGTGCCCTAAGGCAGCAGGCTGCTCCTGCTGCTTCATTTCACTTGCAGTGGTGGCTGAGCAGGCTCTTCTGTACTAAATGTCCCAGTGTGTGTGGAAAAAGAGACTTAATTATTTCAGTGAGCTTTGGAAGATAAAGCAATCTGCTGAGAGTGCTTGTCTCTACTGAGCAGCTTCTGGTTTTAGTCCAGAAGAAGGGCCAAAGGATGTTGAGAAGATTGGGATGTCCAGGAAAAGTTACTGTGAGAAGTGCTGTGGACTGGGATAACCTCTTGAGGAGGTAGAGGCAGAGCTACATGACCTTACTTAGAACTGGACCATGCAGAATGGCTGGAGATGCAGCAGTAAAGAAAGAAAAGGAGGTGGGGGGAAGGCGTGAAATGGTTTTGGGAATCTAGGTAAAACAGTTTTAGGGGGCAAAACCCCAGTGCAATGCAGAGCATAGGATGAGTTGCCTTGTTACGTGTGTAAAATGAGAAGAATTTTTCATTTGTCCTAACCTGCTGCAAAGATTAAAACTTTCTAGCTTAGAACTTGAAAAATTTGCAACCGTAGTACAGATAAAAATATCTCTTGCATCAATACCTGTAGAACCCAGCCCAAGCAGCTGTTTTCCAACACTCTCACACATGTTTCAACATACAGAGTGAAGGCACCCTCCCTCTACTGTGTACACCAAAACCTGTGAGATGTGGTGGGTTTGGCTTTTTTTTATTTACCTTGGGATCTGCTGGAGCAGGTTTCCTTCTGAGAGCATTATGTAATTGGATTGCTCATTCAAAACATGGTATAACTGCTAGATTGGTAAACCTGCCTTTATTTATTCATTTTGCATTTAGCATTCTGTGTGTGTTGGGAGGAAATTTTTTTTTGTGTTTCTGGCAGAAACTTGAAAAATAAAATATATGCATGTGTAATCATTCACTATAAGTGCTAAAATTCTATTTCTAGTGTAGTGGTTGTTTCTTATGCTGTTGGATAAACTGTGTATAATATGTTTATAAAATGGAAAATACAGTGCCTGCATCTAATTTTATTCATAATCTTTTTTTTTTCTATTCCAGCCACACACTAAGTCATTTTGCAGGCTTCTCTGTATTGCAGGAAGATTTTTGTAGCCTTCAGGTGTTGCTGGCAAAAGACTTCTTAGAGTTTCATCCCAGTTAGAAATGGAGGCTTCTAATTAATTGCTAGAAGGAATGCAGCATGATAATACTCCTAGACTTTATTTTCCAGAGCAGTGGAGGGCAGCCTGTTGCTCAGAAGTTACCTGTGGCCTTCAAAGCGGTTTGCAGTGTGCCTTAAAAGAATTTGCTGGAGATGCCTGTGTGGCAGTTGTAATGACACGTGCCTGCTTTGGTATCAAGTTCTCTGGTTTGCTGAGGACGGTTAGGTTGGACCTGCACCTGAATATGAAGAAGGAGGGATTTTGCCCAAACATGTTTTGCTTGCAAGCAGTTGTGCCACTGGAATGTGTTGGTACCCTTTTGCTGTCTAGAGGTTATTGGTTGCTCCGGTGGAATGCTTAATGTGAGCTCTCCCTGTTCTGCTTCAAGCCAAAGATTACTTTTCAGATTAGTGGCGTGATCTTATCCACCTGGTTTTTGCTTAAGGAGCTTACTTAAGATTCCCTGAATGGAGCTGCTGTGTTAAGATTCACTGGGACAGCCTGGCTCAAAGGGAGAGAGGAGGAGAGGAGACACAAAACTATCTGTGTATCCACGCTGACAACGAGGTGCTTCTGCCAAACCCGTCAGTGAACTACTGAACTGCTTGTATTGTCAATTATGAGTTTAAAAAGCAACAAAACCCTCACAAAAAGCCACTGATTAAGGTGGTCTTGAGCTGCTGCTGCTGTGAGAAGTGTGATTTGCTTTAGGTGAGGAATACATATAATTCACTTTTACAAGGTTATAAATTCTCTAGGAGTAATTTTTCATTATACATAATTCTGTAAAGGTATTAAAAGTGGAGAATTTTTGCTAAATGCAACTGCTACAGCCTTATGCATGTGATGGTTTGTCAGAGGGAGAGACCAAAACTTTGGCTTAGGGCATTTGGAATCCCTTCATTTTTCAAAGTCTTGAGATGATATTTAATAAAAAAATAAAATAAAATATAAACCCAACAGCTTCCCCTTGGTCTTGTGGAAGAACTTGATATTCCTTGTGGGTGTTTGGTAAAGGGGTGGAGCCTGTCGTGAGCAAAGGCTGAATCTGAGTCAGCCGCTGGCTCGCCTCCTATCCCTCTCACGAACTCCTTGAGACAAAAGCTGAGTGTGGAAAACGCACGGTGCCACACTGCAGCACATGTCAAGTGGCTCCCCTGAGTCACACTTGCACTTTTCATTTTCTAATGACTCCCAGTCACTTGTCTGTCGCTTCTTTGCTGGCTAATGAGGTTGTTGAGGATGGAGGGAGCACTTGGGTGTCACTTAGGGAAGAGTGGAACATGTTTCCTGGCACGCTGCTTTTGCTGGATGCCATGGGCTGGGATTAGTGTGCCCTGAACCAGACCAGGGAGCTCACCCAGCTGGGAGCCAACCTGACAAAAATTAATTGTGAGCACAGGAAAGGGCTCTTCCTTTTGTTGGGACCTGCCTGCAGCTACATGAATTTCAATGACTACAAATTTTCAAGGCAACTGTGCAGACTTAATAAAGCGTTGGAGGCTACTATTAGAACAGCAAGAGGTTAGGATACTGCTTACTACTGAGTAGTGTTATCCTCTTTTAGAAACTGGAAAACTAGAAATGTATTGGAACTGCTATTTTGTTACCTGCTGAAGTGAAAGAAACTAAGTTTCCGATTTTTTTTTTTTAAATAGGTGTGGTTTTAATCTCTAGTAAGTTTGTTCACAACTCATTTTCTTTACCCTAAAAAAATACATATGGATGTATTAGCCAACACGCTGTTAGCACCTCCTTAGCGTTTAGCTGAGAAGCTGTGTGCTAAGAAGCTGTTCGCTAATAACAGCTAATAGCTGTTAGCTATTGTTAGCGTCTGGAAGGCAGCCCTGCCCATGGCAGCAGGGATGGAACCGAGATGATCTTTTAAGGTCCCTTCTAACTCCAGACATTCTATGATTTTTTTTTATCCATCATGGCCCCCTCCCCTTGTCTTCCACCATCCCAGAGGAAAATACTATCCCCTGTTCCTCAGAAGGGAATTTCAGATACTTCTCCACTTGGATCTGCTCTATGAACTGTGGCTTAAGATAAGAAGTAGCTGTTGCTCCGCTGCTGGCTTCCTCCCTCTTTAAGCAACTGTCTGCTTCTTCTAGGTGGCCTTTCTTCACAAATGTGAAGTCGATTTCCTCACCCTCCTGTTGAGGCTTAGCAAAAATAATTGTCCTATAGAAATGCTCACCTGAACAAATTAAAACTTGTTGCTGGCACTGGCATTTTACAGCTAAAAGTCGACAATATATATAAGTAATGATTTTTAATAATGTGGCATTGCAGGCTGTGTGTTGAACCATTGCAGGTTGGGAGTGTTGAACCAGTAGCTCCAGAGCTCACACTTCAGACCTTTCTCCCTCCCTGCTACTCTTCAGTCATATTAGATTGAGGCAAAGAATTTGCCCATGCCTGGTTTATTAGGTAGTGTGTGAGTGATTCTAGCAAAATAATTCTCTCTGAAAAATTTCAACAGTCTTTTGAGACTTTACTTACTTTTGTCTTCCTAAAAGCATATGTTCATTTTGAAATGATGAAAGTTGTCAAGCAGGGTCTTGGTTCTGCCAGATATGCAAGCCCACTGTTTGGCAAGGGAGCCTTGTGTGGTGACTGCCCTCGTTTCTGTTCTATATGTTCTAGGTGAAGTTGTTGCACCCAGAGTAGGCGAGAATGTAAACAACCCCCTTTCAGCACTTTAGTAGAGATAAGTGTTAAAACTTAACTTTATATATTGCTGTATAAGGAATCTTCCAATTTACCTGGAGGTGAGTGAGCACTGATAGTTTCTTTTATAGGGAAAGAAGAGAGGGAAACAGGCTGAGATTTCTTAACTGGTTCAGAACTCAATTGGGAAAAGCTCTTTTTCTTCAGGGACCTTAATGTACTTCAGTATGGTTATGGAGCCTCGGTAACACTCAGTTTTGCAGGTCTTAAATTACTGATTTTAGCAAAGGTTGAGCAAAGGTATTCTGTTTTCAGCCTCTAAAATTCTTAATGAGGCATTAAACTGGTGGATAATTATTAGTAGAGCTGCTGGTGCCGAAGAAACCAACAAAGCTTCCTACCAATATTAACTAAAGAAACTTCCCAAACAAGCAGCTCTGTTAAAATGGGCAAGAATAAATACTGTTGTTCATTCATCTGTTAAGAATGCCAGTTTTTATCAGATTACATGGGAGAAATGTCTGCAGGTGTTTCATTGTGAATATCAGGGTACTGCCTTACCCAGTTGCATGATATTTTGTGCACTTTCCATCTCAGGTATTTGATGCTGGTGACTACTTTGGAATAATGCAAGTGGAAGAGGTGGATGAGGAGGAGGAAGTTGATGAGGAAATGGAAGAACAATTTAAAAAGAAACCAAATCCTGGAAATGGACCTTGTTTCAAAGTTATTGTAACAAATGAGAACGGACTTCAAGCCTCCAATCCCGATTGGTGAGTTGTGATTTTGAAAATAGTGTTCAGTCTTTGAGTAGTGTGAAACACTAAAATGATAGTGACAGTTTGCTTTGAGACTTGTTTGATTCTATTCAGAAATCCTCCTTTCCAACTCTTAAGACGTAGCTGCATGTTTGAGGCAAGATGCATGCTGTGAAGCACACCTTGCAAAGGGTACTGGGAGCGCAAATATCTTAATGTGACTCCTTTTTATATCGTGCAGGAAGATAGTTAGAAATCGGTTTTAGTAAACTCAGGGATAAAATAGGGCAAAGGCAACCTTGAAATGATTTCTGCAGAAATAAAGCAAACCTTAGTATCTGCAAGACTGTGTGCCTCTGGAAAAAAAACACTAAAGAAGTACTCGTGATCTCCACAAATCTCATGCTGCGAAGGTACTCACGGTAATATTCTGTGGGCTATTGCATTTCCTTCATGGCTAAAGTATCATTTCAACAGTGTGGTCGTGTGCATGCATGTAGAGTGTATCAAATTACTGTTCTCTTGCTTACAGATCTGCTTATCTGTCATGATTATAAGACTAGGAGGCATCAATAAAACTACAATAAAGTTGTGTAAGAAACAGCTTTATATTATAGTACTGCTTGTCATGTTCTTACTGGGTTCAGGCATAGAACAGGGTATTTGTCATACATTAATAAAAAGCAGTGAGATGAAATCATCTCTGCTGGAAATCTAAATGCAATTCTGCCCAGTTCTATAAAACTTCTGTGAGACCTTTCATACTTTTTAGATCTTAGGTAAACATGGAAAATCTAAAAATTTAAATTAGGCTTGATGAGTAAAACCAATAAAGAATCATAGGTATGTCCCTTTACATCCCTGCCTTAACCTAAGTAATCACCTGTCTAAATCTGAGAATGCACTTAAATTACCAAGTTCAAAACCAGCTCCTGTGATGATCTTGAGCATCCCTGCAGCATTCAGGTGTGTGAATATAGGAGCAGAACACCAACACACCTGTTTGCTAACATTTTCAAAGAGCTTGACCTTAGCATTCTCTGGAGCCTTTAATTTTAAAATCAAGTGAGGTTTTGTGTATGTGGAATCTGGGATACAATTATTGTTCAACCATACTTGCCCTATGTGACAGCTGACATGTTTTTAGCTTTCTGAAATATGGGTGTTGTGGAGGGGTTTTTGTGCGATTTGGGGATTTTGCTAGCAAGTAGAAATCAGACTTTTCTCCGTATTGGTTCAGTCAGATGATATAATCAAAATATGAAGAACCCTTCTGTTGAAAAACTGATTTTTTTTCTGAAAGTCATGCAGCCTGAACAAGGATTAAACTTGACAAGGGAAGTTGTGCCAGATATGTTTGGTTTTATTTTGGGTTAGATTGTAATTTTTTTAAACAATGCATTTTTTTCTAAAAATAACTCGGTGACGTGCCCCACCCCCGCCCAAAGGAAAAAAAAAACCCACAAAACAAATAGAAACAATCGAAACTTACTTCTCATTTTCTTTTAATAGCATATACAGGCTTCTGATGATCAGACTTCTCCACCTGGCTTTACAGATGACAGTAGATGTCACAGACCTCGTGGCTAACAAGGTCCTCAAGTAATTTTTCAAAATAGTGTATTGTTTTCCTGCTTCAGGCAAGAATATCAGGTTGATGCAATAGAGTTAATAGTGATTAAAAGGGAAGGCATTTGTGTTCTTGGCTTTTAAAGGGAATAAGCTCACAAACTAAGTGCCTGTTCTTTATTTGCCCCTCATTTCCACGGAAATGCTCACTAATGCACCATAAGCTTTCTAGAGCAAAACCAGAGTGTAAATGACTGCTGGAAAGTGGCTCCTACGCTGTGCTGCCACAGCGTGCGCTCCGGGAGCGGCTTTGTGACTAAGAGCAGCTTAGCTGTCACACCATCTCCGGGAAAACTCAGCTTTTATCCAGGGCACGTGGCTCTGTGTGCGTGCGTGCGTGCGTGCGTGAACCCCGGGCCGTAACGCCACCCAAATTCTCCCGATGCAGCGTGTTCCTCGTCGACCACGCCTGGACGTACCGCGCCGAGCACGCACGGCAGCAGCTGCGCCGTGTGCCCGGCCTGCTGCACAGGATGGCCAACCTCATGGGCATCCCCTTCCACGGAGAGGTCCCAGACGAGGGCAGCATCGAGCAGGTGCTGCAGGAAATGTGGAAGTACAACCAGACTTACCAGCTCTCTCAAGGGGTAAGACTCTACAGGCTGCTGAAAATTTTGGGGTGAAGATGTTCCAGTGCATGAATATTAACAAGAATCCTTACCGGCATTCTTTCTATTTGGAGGGAGAGCAAATGCTACTTTTAGTGTGTGTGGGTAAATCCACACCAGATTTGGTCACCCTGCCCTCTGTAGTCCTTCAGCACTGTACCGGCATGTCTTGAGCCTTCAAACACCTTCAAGTGCACACATGCCATTTTTGAGGGAATACAGCCCACAGGATGCAGGTGAAAACCCTATTGTAGGGTTTGCAGTGGAGCTCCAAGGTTTTTATGAGTCTTGAATTAAAGAGGAGAAAGGTGAATTCTTTGGTCTCAGCCCTATGCAGAATGGGCAGGGGAAATAACCTGAGCCGTGAGAGCATGATCAGACTGCCCCTATTAGCACAGGGTCTTAAGATTGTTCTCTGGACAGGTCATTGTCATCTTTATCATTTAAGCTCAAATTTAACTCACAGTAGAATCAGGTCTGAAAAATTCCTGAGAAGGGGATTCATTGTGACTTTTTCCTTAAATGAAAGGGAAATCTGAACAGTATCTCTGAGTCTTTCTATCCTATCTCTTTGTTTCTCAATTTGTCATGAATAGCTTGTGAGTCAAATGGAATTTTCTGTGTTACCATTTGAAAAGTGATTTTCCAGAAGACAATTAATTCAACTTGTAGTTGAACATGTCTTCTGTTCACTTTTCTGGGAAATATCTCAAGTCCAGTCTTTCTGCTCCATTCCTGCCTCCATAAAAAGACCACAGGAGTGCTACCAAGCAATTTAAAGTTTATTTTCTCATTCAGGGCTTTTTTGTGACGAGTGTTGCAGGGAGGGGCACTTTGATGATGCAGCCTCAACACTCCCCACCAGCTGTCGTTGCAGGCAGCAGTTTTGCTCTCCTTCACTCTCAAACTTCAGACACTTTTTAGCTAATTGATTCTGATACAAACTGAAGGAAAACTAGTCCTACCGAGCAGCCTTCTGCTGGTTTAGTTCTCTTAAGTGTCTGGTTTGGTTGAGGGAAGGCGGGTCTGGTAGGCAGTAGGAGTAGCACAAGAGGAGGCTAAAGCAGGAATCTGAGAAGTGGTGTAGGGGTGCTGCCAGTGCCTCTGTCTCACAGAGCTTTCCCTGCAGTCCATGTGTGCGAGAGGTCTCCCTCTGTTTATTCATACAGACGGCAGAGGAGAAGGTTCCTGTCTGGTACATCATGGATGAATTTGGATCACGCATTCAGCACTCAGACCAGCCAAGTTTTGCAGCAGCACCTCTGTTTTATATGCCTCAGCAAATTGCTTACACCATTCTCTGGCCTTTGAGAGACCTTGAAACTGGTGGTAAGTGTGTGTCTGAGGAGCTGGGGTTTTCTTTAATGCTTGCAATAGAAAATGGTTCTTACACAATCTTTGAGCGTTTCACAGTAGAACAAATGTTTAAAGACCAAAATGGCTGCATTCTTGTAACACTGCCAAATATAAAAGTTCTCTCTGTCTGATATTTCCATATTTTAGGATAGAGACCTTTTACCAGTTCATAAATGTTGCTATTGTTTTGTTGACAGAGAACTTAAATCTTGCATCACTGCCTTAGTGAAACTGCAAATTCAGTCGTCTGAGGAATTTAAAAAAAATTCCTTAAAGTCTGTTTGTAGTTTTGAGTCAGAAAGTCAGGCTCTGAAAGTTGGGAAACACCAAGCCAGTGATTTATTTCTGTAATCTTAATCAGGGCCACCCTGTGCCATCATGTGGAGAAGATAAGCATCCTGAATAACACTTTTTTTATCACATTCCTTTAATTATCTCTAATTTTTCCTTTAAATAACAAAATTTATGCTGGTATTGACTGTACAGCTGTCATATGAAGATTTTCAGTGGGAAATGAAAGGCACTTCCTAAAGGTTCTCCTGGTTTTGCTGCAGATGAAGTCACTCGTGATTACGCTTACGGGGAGACGGATCGCCTGATCAGGAAGTGTGTTTTGTTACCTTGGGTGCCTACTGAAGTGTTGGATGTCAGCTGTTTTACTCCAGAGCCACCAGATGAGCATTACCAGGTATGATTTTAACAAGTTAATCCCATATCTTACCTCTGTTAAGAACAGGCCGTGTCTAAAAAAGCATTGCAAGAATTCCGGTTTTGCTTCTTTTTAAAGTCTTAAAGACTGATTCAGAGGACAGCCATTAGACTAAAAAAATAATTCAAAGCACAGTGAGACAAGAAATGTCATACACTTATATGTGATATCTAAGTGTTTAAATATTGGAACAACATAAATGACTTCTAATATTTTATTGCTGTATTGCATCGCATTTTTTATAAGCATACTACAAGGTATTTCATATTGAGGCATCCATCTTCCAGTTAGATATTTGATACATTGTCGAATAGGCTTATTGATTGAATTTGTTATTGTAGCATTGCTGTTCAGTTTTGAATTACAGAAAGATTCGTTTTACTGTTTTAAGAAAAGTTATATTTTTCATACTGGATGCTAGGCTATGTTGTGGTTTAGAACCATTAAATATTGGAGCAGGAACATTTTTAATTTGATGGCACCCTTATAAAGTATTCATTTAGTTTGTTTCCTTTCTAATTAAGGTTTGGGATATTTTAAGGATGTGAAATTAATGTTTGGAATCTCTTTGTCATGAACAATGTCTGCATGAGATTCACTTAGAAAAATGAGGAAACTTATGAGAATGCTGTACGGGCTACTTCAAAGTACAACTTCTAAAGATGAATCCATACCTCAACTATCTGTTTCTTTATGATGGCTGAGAGGCAGGAAATGCTCTATCCAGCTTGTTATTAACAATCCCTAGTCAGAAATGAGTTTAACCTGCTTCTGCTAAATAAAGTTGTACGCTCCTAATAGCTAGGCTGTCTGTAACCTAAGACAGATTTGTTGGTTGGGATTTTGCATTTTTGAAAGAGGTGTACTTTGCATCAACAACTTTCTTATCCTAGAGTTTCTGGAGCTGCTATCAGCAATGATCCAAGAGTGTATTTCCTTTATCAGTCAGAGGGGGGCTGTACAAGAAAGAGAGAGACTTCGAAGGCATGGTTACTGCTGAAGGCTGCAAAAAACTCATTTTTTGCAAACTGGTTTTGCTCATTTTCACAGGAGCAGAATTGGCTTCCAACTTCCTATAATTTTTTTAGTCATCTGTAACAAAGCATCACAACTAAATGATCAGTCTTCCATTTTGTTGCAAATACACCAACTTTTTCTTCTACTGTATATGGTTGGCTGTGATTTGAGATTTTTTTTTAATGCTTAGGAGGAAAGAGTTTCTCAGGGTCTTTAAACAGTGTTGATGTGTCCTGGTCCTGAAGCCTTATTTCTTGTTCCTTTTCAGTGATAGGATTTCCTTCTGCCCCTGCTCTTGTACTGACTTTTTTTTTTTTTCTGAACAACATATTATATAACATAATAGAATTGGCAAAATGTAACTTTGCTGAAATTCACTTGCACCAAAGAGAACGGACCAATAAGACATGCAAATGGACTCTTTCATTCTGCCTAGAATTAACTTTTTGTGGTTTTCTGTTTTCTAGGCAATTTTAGCAGAAAACAAGGAAAAGCTTCCTGTAGCAATAAATCCACCAGTTTATGCCAAAGACAAAGTTTTCAAGTACGTATCCACAAACAAAATGTTTTCTTACCAGGATGATGTGCAGTAATTGCAGTGTGTTCAGGCTGAACAGCCTTTTCTACCTTTGTACAACAGAGGCAAGTTAAAGGTGTGTTTATATGGAGCCTAAGATTCTTACTTAGATTCTTGACTTACTAGTTGCTCCTGTTGGATTTATTCTTCAGAGTGAACAAATTGTCGCTTGCAGAATTTCTTAAAAATAAATTTAGGTTTCTGTTGGGGTTTTTTTAATAAGTGCAACTTTCTGGGTGAAAGAAAAGCTGCATTGTGTTTTTAACACTAAGTTACAGTGTTGTTTTCACTAAATATGACTTCAGGTGTAGAAGAGACACTAAAGACTTGTCTTCTGCATTATAGCATGTGTGATAGGGGTTACTCTGTGCTGTGTGAATGTAACAGACTATCCCCCTTGTTCACATGGCATTACCAAACAGGAGTATTATAAAAACCTGGGATGTTTTAAATTGGACATATGTTTGCTACAAAAATGGACAGTATGCTGTGAAACCATTTCAGGAGAAAGCTGGAAGAACATTGCAAAGATAAGGGATTTTTGTGAGCACCAAAAGCAGTGGTGGTCTTGTATCCAAGCAGAGCTGAGACATAGAGTGGAAGATGAAATAAATGTTTAACCTGAATCCTGAAAAGCAGGAGAATGAGTACAAGTAGTTTGATACAGCAAAATTATAGGTTTAACTAGGTCTTGTAGCATAGTAACTGCTGCCCTAGGGAGATTGTTCTATCCAGCTGTGCTGCTTGCTGAATGGAAAAAAAGAATCAAAGAACTAAATGCTTCAAAGACAGATTTATTAGGGAAAGTCTTTCCAGTTTGTATTGGGCTTCATCATCTCTGTTTCTTTTGATCTTCTCTTTCATGCTTCTCTTCAGCTACATCAGTTACTGTTTTAAAATGTCCAAAGAGCTGTTATGAGACAACTCTTTGTTTTGGTCCATCTTGTCAGCTCTGTGCTGTGGGAGTTGATTCTCATAACTGCTTCTTAGCTTTAAATATTTTGAGTAAGTTAAGTAACATTTAAACATATTTGTCTTACTTGCATAATTTCACTGAATGTCATCTTTAATACCAGACTTCATCCCTAGCAGGACTTCACTGAGAAAGGGGACAAAACCCATCATTTGGGAGGTATGGTTAGCTGGCTTAATTTATTCAGTGTGTCACTGATACTGGACTGACAGGTCCAAAATAGCTTAGCTGATACTACAGGATTGCAGTGTAGATGTTCTGCCCCCTACCAAAGCCAGAATGGAACTTGGTGCATTTCTTACCTGTCTGTATCTTTTTGTGGTATTATCCGTGGATTACCTTAGAACAAATGAAATGGCCTTATTTCCTCTCTAATCTTAACCTCCCTCATCTCATAACAGTGATGTTCCTGCACTTAACAAAGCTAGATTTTGCTCCCGTATTTCTTTTGTGCTGCATTTTAAGCAAGTCTTCAAATCTATAATCCTGAGTGCTCTGGCACTGGATCTTTGCAGGAGGGTGACTTCTAGGATGTGTTTATAAGGAACCAATTTGGGATTTTCTGAACAACTTCAATTTTAGCAGTTCTTATGCTGCATGTGGTCTTTCTCTATTTGTCTGGAGATTTTGGATGATTCAGGACTTTGTTACAGCATGGTATAATTGGCCTTTTATCTTCAGGTCACCACTTTGATTTCCTTTTTTTCCAGCAAGGACTAACAGTTGGTTCAAACCAGCGGATGTTAGGAGAGCTTATGGGTTTGGCAGAACTTATAGTGGATCCAATACATCAGATTTGGGATTACACTTCTCTCTAGCGTGCAGACTTACAAGGAGAAGCCAAGAAGCCACAAATTGCAGGAAGAAATGCTAATGGGACTCTGTGGAAATACTAATTTTGTTCTGTTGCAGCAGTGAGGAAAGACTGGTGGTCTCTTTCACCAGGCTGATTCCCTTCATCCTTCGAGAGTGAAGTTGTCTCTCTCAGTTACAGGCTTCAGCATAAATAGTGTAACTATTGTAATAACTCACACATGGAGCTATGCAAAGCATCCTACATACTTTGCTTTTTAAAGAATTTATTTCCCCCTGTGACTGGGCTATTTCTGCAGTTCATCTTTTTAGAGAAGTGTCTCTCAGGGGACTATATCTTCCAGTTGGTTAGTAGTGGAGGAGGAGAGGAAAGTTCCACAACTGATAAGAATAGATCTGGAGAGGAGTAAGAATACAGTAGTTTCTCATGGAAAAAATTATTGGTTTTTTATTCTGTTTAAATGTTCCCTTACCATGAGAATGATATAAAAAAACAGACTTGCTCTTTGAGTCAACATGCTGAAATCTGAATTAAGTGCCCTCACTTTAAGCTGTAAAGTCATCAAAATAATCATTATTTCTATCTGCTTATTTTAGCGTCCAAGTCACCGGTTTTATTTGAGAGGGAAATTTCCTAAGATAGGCAACAACTTGCCTCGTTCTTGGTTACATTCTGAAATGTCTGTTAGGTTTGGGTTGGGGTTTTGTGTGATTTTAAATGGGGTTGAGAGGGAATTTGTATCAAACCTCAAAGCTGTGTGTATTCCCAGCATATGCCTAATGTACCTACTTCCATATGTTTGGGTTATTTAAAGCTCTGAACAAACAAAAATAATCTTTTGAAGCTACAGAATTAAGCTGACAAGATTTCCTATGACTTTCTTTCATGTTTCTGACAGCAGGTTGATTTTTAGAGCTCTTTCAGGAGTGAAGGTATTCATGAGGCCACTGTCACTTCTGGACTTGTCATGTAGAACAGTGAATTCATGTTACTGCTTCTCTGTCAGGGGTTTAGTCACCATCTCCTGAACTGTTTTTTTTATGAAGCTGTCAGAGCTAAACTACCTTTGAGATTCCCATCTCGAAATAGATGATTTTTAGGTAATCTCTCACAGTTTTTTAATCTATCCCACTTAGTTATTTCTGTGTATCAAGAAGAGATTGTCACAGAGAGTGTATACAGGAAAAACATAATTCTTGTAGAAAGTCGATCAGTTTCAGAAACTAAACTGACATTTTTCCTCGTGTGTTTCTTTCTTCTAGGGTTTTCACAGACATTCAGCAAGTCCTCAACAACCTGACACATCCTCGTTTTGTATTCACAGACAACGAGGGAGAAGCAGACATCCTCTACAACTTCTCACACTTCAAAGATTATAGGTTAATTAATTACAGGATTCATTAGTCCCCCGATAATACTTTCTTTAAAATTTCTTTGCTATAAAAACTGTGTTCCTAAAGGCCTCCCCAGCCTCCCCCCTTCACCAAGCACTTGTTTTCTTTGTAGGAAGCTAAGTGAGGAGAGGCCTGAGGTAATGGTGAATCAGTTCCCATGTGAGAACCTCCTGACTGTCAAGGACTGCCTGGCATCCATTGCTAGACGAGCTGGAGGACCAGATGGGCCCAGGTGGTTGCCTCGGACTTTTAACCTCCAGACAGAATTGCCTCAGTTCATCAGCTACTTCCAGCAACGTGACAGAAGGTGACTTGTCTTCCTCTTCCTTTGGTTTTGTCCTGTCCTGATCCCACCTTCCTGAAAGACCAGGAGCCCGCATTTTGGGCTTGGCAGCTGTTGCACCACCATGAGTTAGCTCTTGCTGTATTTATATTCAAGTGAATTTTACCTGAAAAGTGGGGGCTTTTTAGGTTTTTATTTTAGGTAAGAGTAGTTAAGTAATGCAGTTTGAAACCCAGAAACTTTGCTGTGATTTGAATGCAGAGTTAAAGTCCTTTGCTCTTTCCCTAGTCAGGATCTTGCCTCTTGTGTTTAACAGGTATACAAAGCCTCAAAATGTTGCAACAAGTGTAGGATTTTTTTTCCAGGGAACAGTAGCAGTTATTTTTGCACGTAAGCCAGTGTGGAAAATGTTTAAAGTAATTGGGTTCTGTAAGGTTATGAAAGTAAAATTTAGTTTTAGTGTTAGACTGAAGCAGTTGTGGAGCTTTAGAGTGTTAAATCCACACTTCTGCTGCTACAGCTACCTTGAAGTGGGTGGAAACTACAATTTTTTTTCTTGTAAGAGAGAAAGAGAGCATTAGCTACTGCTGAATAACCTCTTCTGTCTGGCATGGAGTATTCTGGTTGAAAGATTGCTGCTTTGGTGACACTTGCTTATTATGGTGACACCTGCCAGGTGTTCCATTTGGCCGCTATTTGCTATACATAGTCTGCTATGGACTGGCATTGACCAGGAGAGAGCACACCTGCCATGTGTCCCTAGTGTGGGGTGGTTTAATTCCTTTTCAACATCAAGGATTGGTAGTGAATGCAGTGTGTATGTAGGTAATAGGAAGGAGGTAACAGGAATTTTCAAACAGACTAAACAGAAGTAAGCTGCTATCTTCAGCTCACTTTATGATGTTCTAATAGGTTGAGAAAAGGACATCAAGCCTCCCCCTGTCCTGACTTGGAAAGATAGATGGAAAGACCAGCATATTGCTGGATTTTTGCAAGGATATCTCTTAAGAATTTTGCCCCTGGAGGTGTCTGGGTGCTAGAAAGTGAGACGATGGTGGTGTGCTTTCATTTTCCTGTAATGTGAACTGTTGAGACACTGTGTGGTTTCTTCCCAAAGGGATGAGTTCCGGTGTCATTTAATGTGAATGATTTGGAGGTGTCAGTAGGAAGCAGCTTGGAAAATTGTGCTATACCCTGCCACAATGTTCTCAGGCTCCTGGCAGAACGATTCCACACCGTGCCTTACGCATGTTTGTGGTGATGCTGTCCTGTTGATGGGTTGTTTTCCCTTTCTGATGGAGTCAGATGAAGTAGAAGGAGATAAACAGTGAGATCATGTTAGGCACTAACTGAAAAAAAATACTTGTGGAAGGTAGCATTGCCTTTTCTCTCCCTTATTCCTAAAACCTACTCCTCCCAGCTGTCAGCAAAAGTCTTAATTCTTGCACTGTAGCTCACAGCTTTATAAAGTATTTTTTCAGGAGAAGACATGGATCAAGGCAAGTGGATGTTCAGCCAGATGAATGAGGTGGATACTTACAGGCATTACTCTCTCTCTTTCTCTCACAGAGGAGAAGACAATCACTGGATATGCAAACCATGGAACCTGGCCAGAAGCCTGGATACCCACATCACCAACAACCTGAACAGTATCATTAGGCACAGGGAAAGCAGCCCAAAGGTGAGAGAGCGTGGCTTTGAACGGGATTTAAAAGGCAGAGCTGAAAAAACTGCTTTATACGAGGTCTGAAAATACAAAGGAGATCTAGTTTCTTCAAAATTCATATGCTGGCCATAAGGATACAGTTCAGAATAGATTCAGTTGCAAATTGGTCAACTCTAATTGTTGCAATGATGAACTCATAGCCTGATTTTTGTCTTATTTAAAAAATAAAACTTGGCCTGACAATAAGGGATACTCCAGCGTGGTGCTGCTGTAAAGCCAATCCTCAGGCTGGCAGACAAACACATTGGCTATATTTAGCATTGGTCATCAATTTGGGAACGTTATTGCTTCTGTCCCGTGGCTGATTGTTACTGCTCTGCTCAGTGGCACATAGAACCACCTTTGCCAACAAGAGATGAATCACAGAGCTTTTTACAGGGAGCCTGCAACATGCACCTGTACCTCACAGTGTCCCTGCAACACGCACCTGTACCTCACAGTGTGTGAGCACCGGAGCTCGTTTCAGCGCCGTTTGTTGGTGACGGGTGGACTGCGTGTGTTTCCTGGGGTACAGAAACGCACACAGAATTGCTTCGCAATTGTTGCAAAACAACAGGGTCGCCAGAGTTAGAAATCTGCGATTTTTAAAAATGAGAACACCCTGGCCTCCTCGTTTCCACACCCTGTAGCCCGGAGTATGACAAAAAGTAACGTTGTCTGTTTGTGCACGTTTCTGAGGAAAAGCTGAAATGCAGGCAGGGGTACCCCAAGTCACCGAGGTGCAGTGACACTTGCATTTCACCTGGGCTGCGTTGCACGTGCCCTGCTGCAGGTGGTGTGCAAGTACATCGAGGAGCCGGTGCTGTTCGAGCGCGAGGACGTGGGGCTGGTGAAGTTCGACGTGCGCTACGTGGTGCTGCTGCGCTCCGCCCGGCCCCTGCGGCTCTACAGCTACGACGTGTTCTGGCTGCGCTTTTCCAACAGGTGCTCACCTCCCCTCGCGGTGTGCACGTGCCGGAATTGGATACCTTGGAAACTGAGGAGTTGTTCTGTTCCTTAGGGCGTTTTCGCTTGATGACTTGGATGACTATGAGAAGCATTTCACCGTCATGAATTATGCTCCTGGCGTGACATTGAAACAGGTAAGCAAACGGCCCAAAACTCTCCCCTCACCTTTCTGTTGGTAGAAAATCTCCTGGTGCCTGCTCTGTGGCTGTTAGCAAATAGTCTATTTCACATCCACTTGAACGGGGTGTGCAAAGTACCTGAAGTCCTAAGCAAATACTCCTCTAGACTCTTTCCCCCAGTCATCTGTGGTTATCTGAGGTAATACAAACCTACATTCTGAATAGAACCCACATTGATAGAAGCAATAAAAGAATTATAAAAAATGACACTTTGTCATTGTCAAAGGCTTAGTGTGATCTTTTATAACAAGAAATCCTGGAACAAGGAAGATATTCAGGAGCTGTCTTAATTCCCTAGTTCTCTACTTGCATTTTTATTAATGGCAGATATATTTGATGTTCCATTCTCTTGTCATTCCTGACCAAGACAGACTTTGATGTTACTAAACTGTTTCAGGTGCACTGTGAAGACTTTATTCCTCTGTTCGAAAAACAATATCCTGAATATCCTTGGACAATGGTACAAGTAAGTCAGTAATTCATCTTTCTAATGTAAATGTTCATTATTTGTTTGGGGGTTTTTTTACTCAGCAAACCAGCTTTTCCAAAAGTGTCAGGTTGTTAGGATTGTTTTTTCTCAGAAGACATATTTCATGTGTATCAGTTGCACAAAGGAGATCATATGTTAACCTTTACTTCAGAACTTTGTGTAATTTGCCCTCAAATACTTCCTTGATAGAGAATTGTATTTTATAATTTGAGAATTCTACTTCATGATCACACTATGATAATTCTTTATGTTGGACTTAGCAATAGTCAGTCCTGACTGAGGAAGCTTTCAAGTGCAGAGTTTCCTGGTGCTGCCCCAGCTTCTCCGTGTTAGCAGCCTTGCCAGAGCCCTGTCCCTGCTCCTTGCACAGATGACTTTTCAAAAGAACACAGATGGTGTTCTGATACCAGGGCATCTTTTGACTGTAAAAAGGAAGCTCCAAATATTACAGTACCATAAAACATGTAGGAAGGCAGATGAGGGCCTTCTCATTGCTTTTAATTTTTCCTATGATCCGTGCTTGAAAGAAAAAGCTGAATGTGAAGACCTGGCTCAGAAACACTCACAAAACTGTAATTCTTTCTTTCTTCCATATTTATTAGGAGCTGGAAGAAAAAGAGTGAATGATAGCTGAACCTTTATATGTGCATATTTATTCAAAAGTGCATAAATTATACTACTGTGACTTGATTTCCATAAATTAATTCACATTTGTTTTAACTAGACCCTTGTATCCAATTAATGATACTCAGAATATGACAGGGTTTAAAATAGTCTGGAAGAGACTACAGGGGGTGAAAAGAGAGATGTCAAAATACATCCTGTAGATTACCCAAAGTAGTACTGTGTACAGAAAATAGAAGAATTGGATATCTGACTGATTTTCAAAATACCTATGTAGTACGTTCTTAGAATCTCCATGTCTCCCTCACCCTTCTTAGGGATATAAATGGGTAGATTTTTCATTGCAGAGCAGAACAAAACAAAGCTAGAATACAACTGAATAGGCAGAAAAAAAAGCCAGAACTTCACAGGTGTACTGCTGGTCTTCACAGAACTCTCCCAAGTTTTCTTTTTCCCCTCCTCTACACATAAGTGCAATACTTGGCATAATGCCTGAGAAGGAGGTTAATTCTAATGTCAAATGCACTATTTTCATTATGCACTATTTCCATAGTATTCATTGGCTGCCCAGAAAAGTCCATGGATATTGGCAGGTGCCGAGTTCTTTCTCTGTGTTGGCATTAGGTCGAAATGCACATTTGGAAGCCAATACTGTGCAGATTTTCATCTCTTGTGTAGCGCAATTGATACAAATGCTTTAAAACACTGCATGAATGAAGTGATTAAAAACGTGTGTTGCTTTTATGGAACCTCACTCCTCATTCAGAGACCTTTTTCTGTTATTAGGCAAGTATTTTTAAGGCATTTGCTGAATTGTTCCAAGTTGCTTCGTCTAAACCTGCCCCTCTTGGCATCTGCGATTATCCATCATCAAGAGCAATATACGCCATTGACTTGATGCTTAAGTGGGACACCAGCAGAGATGGTAAGAGGCTCCTTTATTTGAATGTTGAATTGTTTATGTTTGTGGACCTTTTCAGAAGTGTTTCTTCTCTTTTAACTTGTCCTGTTTCTCAAGCCGTGTGATTTGTGTGCTCTGTGCCTCCCACTGACACCCGAAGTTGCAAATCTGTGGGGATGGCATCTGCCATGCTGCTTAACAGGAGTGATGGGGCAGCTGCCAGCTGCTGGGCTGTCTCCTTGCTTCCCTGCTGCTGTTGTTCTCTGTTTGGAGGAAAACAGAGCAAAACAACAGAGGGGTGGGGGGGAACCAAAGAATCCAATCAAACCACCACACACACAAAAACCCCAAACATCTGAAACACCCAACTCTCTATGAAAACCTTGGAGACATCTAATTGTCTGTGGCTTCCAGGCTATGAGCAGTGTCTTCAGTGCACAGTGACTTATTAGAGCGGGATAGGGTATTCACCATTTCAGTGCTATTGATGTCCTCAGGGCTGACATTCAGCTATTACCAAGTCTCTGCAAGAACACGTTAGTAAGGCTGCTTCATGTTAGTGCCACAGCATGGCCAGCCACCTGAAGCCTTTCTTCCAGGCAGCTGTGGAGGACTGGTAGCAAAATCTTCCAGATAGACTGAATAATTCGTTATCTCACTAGGAGGCTCAGAAATGTTCTGTAAATGTGCCTGACCCAGACATGTGTTTCTTGTAGAGGTAAAAAAGTAGCAGAGGCTACTTTTGAGGCTACTTTTACCAACAAAGCGAACTGCCAGGGAGTATTGAACAGAGCTGAGCATACTCTCTTCTTGTGGTACTGGGTTCTCTGGGACACAGGAGAAGTAGACTGCCTGTGCTCAGGTTTGCCTGCAGAGCAATTAGATGTTGTGTTGGGTGGGTGCCTCATGGCCACTGCTGCAGGGACTGATTCTGTAAAGACTGAGTTGCTTTCATGGAGGGAAATGATTGAGAAACAGGAGGTATAAAATGGAGCCTTTGCTGCTTAGATGAGGTGGAGCAAGGGGTTGAATGTGGTTTGCTACATCCATACTGGATGCTCTTTCACCTGTCCCAGAGGTGTCCTGAGTGGGAGAAGCAAAGCAGCTCACAAACATTACTAGCTTGAGGAAAACTACTGTAGTAGTTAAAAAAGAACCAGCCTCACATTACATGCCTGGCTGAACATGAGCTCTACAGGTCCCTGGCCTTCAGAAGACGAGGGGTGGTGCCAGTGCCAATGCTGTAAAGCTGTGGGCAGCCTGTGGACAAAGAGATTCATTGCCCCTGTGCAAAGCAGAGTAGGATTTACTTATCCATCAGAAGGTTGTTCCCTCACTTAACAGTCTCAACACCAGACATAAAATAAAATCTTTTGGTTTTCTCTGCACAGAATACATTTGATCCAGAACTGATGAAGTTTTAAGAGAAAATTGAATTTCCTGACTTGCTTTAGGAGTGGCAGGAAGTGGCAGATGGAGGTGGCTGCAATTAAAGGAACAAGACTGCTAAATACCTAAGAGGTTTAAGAAAGCAAGATTTGTACTGGAATGTGAAAGGAGAAGCAGAGTTTTCTTGAAGATGTTTGAGGCTGAGATGTTTGAAACAAAGCAGCTGATTCAGGGAGATCGTATTGAATGGCTGCAAATTCTCATTCCAGAGGAGGCATTGAATTAGCACAGTGGTTGCAGAATCTGTTGGATAATTGTCCTCTGGATAATGATGGTAGAGCATACTTCTGTCCCTCCAATAAAAACCAACCCACTGAAACAGAAACACCCTACTGGCTTGGTAGTTCGGGTCACAAAAGATGCTTTTCCCAATCATTTTCTGTAATTTCTGGATTAAAGACAAGTTGTGATTTGGGATCTCTGCAGAGCTTGTATTAAGCAGCAATGTTTGTGCTTGCCTTGACAGGGAAAAGAATTATGCAGCCTCAGATATTGGAGGTGAACTTTAATCCTGACTGTGACAGAGCCTGCCAATACCACCCTACCTTTTTTAATGATGTCTTCAGCACCCTGTTTCTGGATGAAACAGACAACTGCCATGTGACACGCATTGTCTAACCACAGGAGACCTGACTCCATCAGTTTCCTTCTCAGATATGCTTAACAGCAGGATTGATATTTCAGTTCTATGAGCTGCTGATGCAACTGTTTTCCTATACTGATCACCAGGGAAAAAAAATTGTATCAGAAGAATATGCATATACCATACACTGTATTGATAATCCCTTTTTCTGCATTGTCCTCGTCTTGCTTTGTTCTTTCTGTAAATCATTGGTGTGTGTTGACAAAGTGTCTTGTTTATTGAATATTGGAGACCTCAGAGTAGGACTTGTTTTTCAAGGTAGCCTGATTGCTTGCTTGCTGGGAAACATTGCACAAGTTCTTCGTGTCAACATTAAAACTATAATTTACTGAATCATGTTGGGGTTTGTACATCCCTTTTTTATCTACCCCTCCTATACAAAGATCTAAAACATTCTGGTGGGTGGGAAATAATATTATAATAATAATAGGGTATTTCAGTGCAATGAACTATGGGGTTAATGAGACTAAAGATTTTATGGATCTTCCCATTTTTCTTATTTAAAAAGAGAGAAACAAACCCTGCAGCATTTAGGAACCTTGTACTGCTGGCTGTCATCCTTAGCCTGCCCCTTAAAGCAACCAGATTTTTGAGGAAGTGAGCAGGAGGCAATGGCTGGAGCAGCATAAGAATGCAGAAGCCTAAAGGAATGAAAGGAATTTTGAAAACTCTGCTAGAAGCCCAAAAAGTCTTTGGACTTCGAAGTGTAGGGCCTAAGAGAGGTATTTGGCAGTGGGGTGCCAGTTTGAAACGAATCATGTCTAATCTTTCCTCAAATCAGGGTCACTTAGCTGAAATTTAGCAATTTTATGTGCAAGCTGCAAAAAGTTCTGCTGTCTGTCATGACACACATATTGTATAGGTAGTAATTATTTAAGCTAGTTTGCAGCAATTAGGATGTGCTTGAAGGGAAAGTACAGTTATAAAATTGTGTAAGTGTTCTAAACCTTGCTTCAAACTTTGCAAACATGCAGCGCGTTATCCCTCGTGATCAGGAACATAAAGGAATATTTGAGGCTATTTCAGGCTGGTCTGCAGGAACCTGCTTTGTTCCACTGACTGGAGCATAGGCTGGGGAAATAAACTTGGGAAAATCCAGTTGCTGTGGAGGTGGGGCAGAAGGGAGAGTGGGGTTGCACAGCCAGAAGTGATGCTCGCACTGTGCTGGCCTCCTGCTCAGGGGAACCTGAACAGGTTTGGGCTCCTTACTTAAATTGGATTAAAGAAATGTTGTGACTGGGTTCTCACAGTTTCTTTACAGGTGCTCTGAATTTCCTGGTTTGTCTTGACCATTGCAGAGGTGAGGAGAAGAGATGAAGGGGCTGTCTTTGAGGCTGTAGCATCCTGCTGCCTTCAGTGTTTTTCTGCTCAAAACAATTTAAAATGATACCAGCAAGGAACAAGGTTATTAAGTTTACATGTAGTTTAATGCATTTAGCTGAATGCATGTACAGTTCTTCCAAGTGGGAAGGCACAAATTTTTAAAAAGAGCTTTCTTAAATGTTTCCAGAGTACAATGGCCGGAAGACAAATACCTGGTGGCTGTAGTGGGACACATCATAGCACAAAAGCATTGTGCCTAGTGGTAAATATGAAAGATTCAGGCCACAATTATGCCTGTCACTGTTAGGAACACCTTTCTGGAAACTGTGTTAGTGTGTGGCTGGATTTCTTCCTCTGAACATAAGGAAGTTTGAGTTCCTGCTTTCTTCTAGTAGCAGTTAAAATGCTGTTGTCGTGTAACATATAATACTGTAATGTGGCACTTAGCATTTTTCAGTCAAGACTTTCTTTTAGTTTCTTATAAAACCCAGTCAGCCATACACCCCTTTGTGGCTTGCCTAATAAAGTTGTATTTGTTTTGTCAACTTGTAATTGCCAAAGTAGTGGTAGAAGTAGTTCAGCTAAAAATAAAATAAGGCCATAACTTTATATAAAAAATATTGTGGAAAAAAAATTATTTTGGCTGAAAACTGCTTATTCAGGTTTTCTCTTGTTGCGATTGTCCTTCCAGATCCGATAATTGAGTGCAGAAGCCAAGCTTAGCCAAGCTAAATAAGGAACCATCAAATAAGCTGCTGTTTTGTTGATGTTATACCAGGAAGCAGTGGTAGCTGTTGCTGTACCAGTTGTAAGCAGGAGAGTCACCAACCCCTGGAACACAGAAGGTGGTTAGTGTTGTTTTTACTCGTTGCGTTTCCTGTGTGTCACTCTTTCCACCTAGCTCTGGCACCTGTTCTATCCCTCCGAGTGAAATCTTTCTCAGAAAACCAGCCAGCAGAAAATGATGATAGATTTCTGCTAAGTTACAAACCACTTCGAGTCATAAAACAATACAAGTACAAGAAAGGGCATTCATTACAGCTGGGAGCAGAGAGGGAGAATGAAGTCTCTCTCACCCATACCCTCTTTAGTGGGCAGTGAGACACTTCTCCGAGTGACTTGGAGCAAGCAAACCTGTCCAGTTTGTTTATGTCACATGAAGAGATGAGGTGTGAATGAATCTGTGATGGATTGCAGTCTTTCCCTGTTACAGCATTGCATGTACAACTAGAGAACCAGGCAAATATTCTATATTTTTTATTACCAATTCTTATTTTTGAGAATAATTAAGATGTTTCTCTTCAGAGAGCTGCAGAAAATGAGTCTTTTTTCTAAAAGGGGTGTTGATCACCTGAATAATGTTGTAATAGGCTGCTTATCACTGCTGTTTGCCAGAGAGAATTGCAATAAGGCATAAATGTTTATGTTTTCTAGTCACACGAAGCTTTTACCAAAGGCTGGCAGAAAGCTGATTGAAATCAATTTAAGGATGGTCTAGATCTGTAAATTCAGGTGGCTGCTGGCATGCATTGAAGGGAATTTTAGAAAAGCTCTGCAAGCCATATTTTGTATTCAGACCCGTTTTCAGGGAGAAAAGATTATGACACAAACCTTTCATGCTAATACTTTGTAAATAAGAGGAGGAGCCTTTGGTTCGGAAACTTAGTGTTCCACTTACCCATCCCATTTTGTGAGCTCCAAAAAATATTGGAGTCCATGCCCAGTTTAGTGCCAGGTTCCCTGCATAGAGACCCAGAGGAACCACTGACTTTTCGTTGAAGCCCCCCAGTTCCTTCCACACCAGGTAGGAGCCATATCTGCAGGAAGCAAAGGGGAAGTGTCATTCACTACACTGTTTAAAGCTACCATACATTCCTGATCAATGAAATGACTTCAGTGCCAG
>WAAG01093468.1:0-15774 GCA_013390105.1 Tichodroma muraria
CTTCCAGTGATGGGGCAGCCACATCATTGGAGACTGCTGGAAAACCAAGCTGTGCTGAGTTTTCAGCAGCCTCAGCTCACACTCCATGTGTGCATCTGCAGCTCTGGGAGCTGCCTCTGGACACGGGTGCACAGGAGCCTCTGGCTCGTGCAATGCACCTCACACACCTCAGAACTGCTCGTGCAATTCCTGACACACCCAGCACCACCAGTGAGCACTTTCCTGCTGATTCCTGTTTTCCCATCACATTTAGGAAAAGAGAAAACTAAGAAATCCCCCAAACTGCAAGTGTTTGTTGGCGTTCAGATAAGAAAATAAAAGCTGCTTCACCAAAGTCTGTTTACTCATGTGCTGACACATGGAGAAGCTTTATTTAAAGCACTGAAAAGCTTCTTGGCCCCCCTCCTCATGCTGCCCAATGCCCCCAGTTTCAGATGTGAATGTGAAACCAGTTTGTTGGGGTGAGACGCTGCATCACTGAGGTGAGAGAAGGGAGGAGGGAAGACGAGGAGCATGAAGAATTCCATCAAGAGCTGGCCCCCAGAGACACGTGTGATGCACATCCCCACATCACACTGGCAGCTCCCAGCATCCAGCCCCACTGGGGTTTATTTGCTCCAGAGCAGGAATTCATTTTGCACTCAACTAATGTAAGCCCAAAGTGCTTTTGAACAATACTCCTCTAATAGAGACATTAGAAAAGCCATTATTTTCCTGTTTAGAGTCAAGCTAAACAAATACAAAGGTAACTTTACTTTAAACAGACTGCCGTCATCACAAACAACGGATACCAAGTATTCTTTTCCAATATACAAGGAATTTAACTTTCGTTTTTGCTCTTCTTGAAGGAGTCAAGAATACCAGCTTGGCAAACACCAGCTTGTGCAGCAACAAGATAAAGAAACTGGAAAATGCTTCCCTCCAAATCCTCTTCCTTAATGAGAGTTAAGAAAGGTCTGTTTAATAATACATTTAATTTCAAGCTCTCTTTCCTCCTACTTCTAGAAAAACGTACATTCCAATGACACACTGAAAAAAAAATCTTTCTTTCTAAATTATTTCTAAATTGTTCCCAGTTACGTTCTTGAAAGTATTCCCAGTTGTCTGTGACATTAGCAGGCTTCCTACCCACCCCACCAACACCCTTAAGGATTGGGAGGGGGCTGTGTTTGCTGCTATTGCTGCATAAATCCAAAGCAGCTCAGAGGAAGCAGATTTGCTCCACAGAGAACAAACCTGATCCTGGTATCCTCCATGCCACAGCTCTGCTTGTTCAGACCATCTCTGACTTCAGCCCTGTTTTACAGAGCCTGCAGCTCCAGGTCACACTCAGCACCAGCCACCTGGCACCTTCACCTGTATCCAGGTGATTTCTAAATGTCAGTTTTGCTAAGCAGCACAGAGATACCTGCAAAGCTGCTATCCCAAAGTTACCACTCTTTCCATGCAGGGAAACTCAGAGCTGAGGTGGGCACGGGGGATGAAATGCTGAGGTGACCAAGCCATGCCCTCTGGAATGAGCAGTCTCAGGGGAAGACTCCAAACAGGGCAGCAGGTGGTAGCTCTTCACCAAAACCACCCAAGGGGCTTTGCACAGAGCTTCTCCCCCTCTCTGCCTTGCCAAGGATGCCACGGGCAGTGCAGAGCTCTGGCAGCAATGCCCCACCCTGGTTTAAAAAGCTCTTCCAGGCTAGAGGCTCCACCACTGCATTCCTGCCCTGCCAGCAGACCTTGCTGCGCCTCAAGGCGTCCATTTGACCACGGGCAGCACAGAGCAGTGAAAATTATTCCTCGCACCACCAGGACAGTCACTCAGTGCTGATGCTGAGCCTTGTTCCAAATACATCCTTGGAACTGGAATCCTCTCCTGCAGCCCCAGCACGACACCCAGCACACGCTGCTGGTGCCAGTCCCAGCACTGGTCCTCAGCCCAAATGGCAACACCATTCCTGTTCCCACACTTAGGGAATGCTTGGAGGACCATAAGGTCCAGCAGCTGCTGGAGGCTGCCACAACATCCTCTTTACCTCCAGTCCCACTGCAGTGCCACCACAGAACCCAAACAGTGACAGAACACCAAGAAGCTTTGGCTGGACGTAGCTCCTGTGCCCCAATCCACAGCTGTGTCTATTCCATGCCATCCCTAGTTTGAAAAATGGCATTTTTTGGTGGGAACTCAAGAGCCACATGGAAGCAGTGTCCTGCATGGGCAGGTTGGTTGTTGCAGAGCATCTCACAGCTGTGCTGCACTACAGCAGGAGCACCAGGCCCGACTCCCCCTGATGCCTTCTCGAGGCTGACCTGGAGCAGAGACTGGACAGGGCAAAAGGATAAAGCAGGGATTTATTAAAAGGCCTCCATGGGCACACCTGGGCAGCACCAGAGCCCAGCTGGGCCACGCCCAAGATGCACCTGAATGGTCACAGAATGGACCCGATCACGAGGTCCCACACTTTTATAAGTTCTGCTCCATCAGCACATTGGAGTGAAATTGTCCAACCACAGCTTCAGGTCATGAAGCTCCATCCTCCTGGTTTTTCCTTCTCACTTCACCGCTGGTTTTGTTCCTGGGCCTGAGAGTTGTCCTTGGTCTCAGGCTGGAGAAGGAATTGTTTTGTCCATCTGCTCTGTGAAGAGAGCTCAGTAGCACTTAATATGAAACCCAAACCTACCCACTAAAACAGCACAGAATCTAAAAATGTAAAAGCTAAATCTTAAGGTATCACCCCAGCCAAAAAAACAGCCTGGGCATCCCCTATTCTGTGGCAGTGAGGATTAACTGGACACTGCAATGGCTGTAGATGCACAGTGATCTTAAGCCTTCATCAGCCTTACAAAGGCTAATTCATTATCCTTTCTGCTCCAAAAACAAACTCTGCCTTCATTTACACCTTCACCAGCTCAAAGGAGGTTTCAGAGGTAAAACCTGGACAAATTTTATCAATGAGTTCAAATCTTGAGCTAAATCAGAAGGAGGAATGGATTTACCCTAATCCCCTCCAAACATTCATCAACATCACCTGCCTGCTCAGCAGGATTTAATCGCTTTTTAATCTCTCTAAAGCAGTGGAGTGGATGGGGAAGAGGTTGGGCACACGGCAATGGTGGATCTCTCTCTCTCTTTTATTTTCTTTTCTTTGAGAGATTCCTGGCTGCCAGATCACATGAAGCAGCACTTGGAAATTCATTAGGATTTCGCTAATATCACTTTCCAGGTAAATAACTGGTTTGGATAGAACACTACCTGGCTGAGGAGAAGAGGTGCCCACCCAGGAGCCTTGGAGGAACATGGTATCTCCACGAAGATGCTCCAGGAACTCCAATTCTGTCAGCAAGCACAGGGACTGCTCAGGCAGGCTCTGCCCCGGCCCGAGGGCAGGGATGGGGTGGGGATGCACCAAGTGGTGCAGAACCCTCCCACAGCATCCACCAACGCTGCAAACCCGCGTGCCACAAACGCAGCTTTGCTGTGCAGGTCCCGCGCCCCACGAATGGCTCCGATCCCGGCCTGAGCGCCTCCCAGGGAGCTTTCCTGCCTCCCACTAAAGCTGCCAGGGACAGCGGCGAAGCTGGCTCGGATGGCCGCGGTTGTCGTGGCCAGTGCCACCCCACCCTTGGCTCGGCAGCCCAGGGGGCCCCTGGCACAGCGCGAGGCTGATGGCAGCGGAGCCGGTGCGGGGGCGAATGCGATCCAGCGCCTTCGGAGCCCCCGGATCGGAGCGTTAGCGTGTGATTCGAGGTTTACATAACACCACCGAGCGCTTTTGGCAGAAACAATTGGTATTAGCAAGGAAAAGGAAGCATCAGGAACAGCCGGCAGAGCAAAGAGACACCTCTCGCAGCAGCCCCCGGGCTAGGAAGAAAATAAATAACAAATGCAACAGAAGCATCACTTGGACAGCAGAGAGGGAGAGGGGAAGCCTCTGCAGAGGGAAATCAAGCCTGAATAGTGGCTGAGAAGGGCAGGGAATTAAACTTTCCACTGTCACCTCGTTTCCACCCCTGTGGGACCAGGCTTTGCGGTTCACCAAGGTGCTCCAGTCATGCCTGCCGCACTCAGTCATGACCAGGGGACAGCTGAGACTCACGGGGCTCCAGGGCTGTGAGGGATGAGCAGCTCTCACTAATTGTGTGGCTCAGAGGAGCCCAGGCAGGGTCCCAAGGCATGGAGCTCACTGGCCAACCAGTCCTGCAGAGCCTGGCTCCACCACCACACCAGGAAACGCACCACGCTCCGAAACCTTCAGTCACACAAACTTCTTCACTTTTCACTCAGCTCAGCTTGGTGTTGCTGGGTTTCACTCTGGGAGGTTATGTTTATCACAGAATATTCTGAGTTGGTAGTGACCCATAAGGATCATCAAAGTCCAGCTCCTGGCCTGGCATGGGACAGCCCCAAGAATCCCAAACCAAATCCAGAAAAAGCCCCAAAGAAAGCTGGATTGCCCCACTGACCTCGTTAGTGGCTCCACAATGGCCAAAGGGATGAGGCCCTGAGTTTCATGTAGCCCAGCTTGCCCCTGTCCTGCTGTGTGTCCCACACTGCCACTGAAGAAGGAAAGAATCCTAAAGGTGGGAAAACACCTCCAAGATCATTGAGTCCAACCATCAACTCAGCAGTGCCAAGGCCATCATTAAACCATGTCCCCAGGCACTACATCTCTGCGTTTTTGGAAGCACATGCCCACACCCAGGGAGCAGAACAGCAACCAGCAGCTCTATCTCAGAGTTTCCAAGGACATCTGGTCCCTCGGCACCGTGGCCTGGTGTCCCAGTGACGGGAAGAGCCCCAGCAGCTCTCCAGGAGCCTGTGGGTCCTGCAGCCTTCCTGCTGTATCTTGCTAGGCAAGGAAGCAGCCTGTTCTCGAGTCCTTTCACTGCCAAGAAGAGCATCCCTTCCAAGCTGGCACCGTCCCCATGCTCATGGCACGATGACAGTGACACAAGCTCAAGCCCCAGATCCAGCACAAGGCTCTTCCTGCCTCTGAGCTATCCAAGATTTCCAGCTCTGGTGGCAAATGAGAAGCCGCAACTGAGCTTCAGAACATCCTAAGACAATTCCTCAAAACAAGAGGATGTTAAAATCCACATTTCCCAGAGAATTCAAGCAGTGCTTTCCTGAAAACAGGAACTATCTGTGGCTTCATGTGCAGCTTCTGGAAGGCAGCTCTGGATAACAGGACTTCAAATCAAACTTAATCAGGAAAGTTTCCATGATAAATTTGGATTTGCCTGTGATATAAGGATCCTGGTTTAGAATCCAGTTTGGGTTGGAAGGGACCTTAAAGATCATCTCCCTGCCATGCACAGCACAGGAAGGTGAAGGAGTGGGAAAAGAGGATCATAATTTTGTGCAGGGCTGCCCTTGATTTCAGCTCTTCACAAATTTCCTCTCCAACTTGCACACTGTGACCTTTCCAGGCAAAAAATAAATTTTAAAGAGATATAATAGATAAGTGAATAATAGTAATACATGCAGGGAAAGGATGCCAGAGCCAACTCTGGAGCCTGCAATCCAGATCCCTGCTCCCAGGACATATTCTAAATCTCAGTCAATACCACATGTTTTCCAAGGAATGAGGTGTTTCACATTTTATTAATTCTAACTAAAGCCCTTTTTATTGCAAACTTTCTATTTAGCATTTGATTGCAGCCACCACCGCTGAGACTCTCACTGTATTAGAGCAGAAATCTATTGATATTTTTCTTTCCTGCCATCTCAATCCCAGAAGGTGCTATTGAAATTAGCTCAAATACACTTCCAGAGGTCCTTTCCAGCCTGAACTACTTTGATTTTTAACATGTATTTGTTTCTTTGGTGCTCTCATACAAATTTGGTATCCCACTTCCACAGGTGCTTGAAGCTCCATGTTGTTATTCCCACCAGGATTTGGCCTCTCCTCAAAAGAAGGCCAAATATGCCAAACAACTCACTTCAAGGCCTGCAAGTTTACGAAGATAAAATGACCATTTCAATATTTTTCTCCTTTTCAAAGGCCAACTCTTAAATGGAAAACCTAACTTAACAAAGTGTTCAAAAAACCACCACTCTGGTCTGATTTAAATCAAATGGTTAAATACTCCACATGTTTGGCACAGCCAGAACTATCTGCTTTGCAAACAGATGGCCACCCACTATTAATTTGCCACCTCGACACAGAAATGCAGGTTGTCAATTAATTAAAAAACAAATGCCAGCAGTCTTCAGTTCACATTATGACCTGCAGCCTTTTCTCTTTATCTGAAGTGAAGGAAAAAAATATACATAAAGCTACCACCTACTAATGCAAACTCTTGGCACATAATAAATGCTGGTCTCAGCCTGAACAGATTCATCAAGTTTAAACCACCCTGTCGCCAACATCCGTCTGGGGTAGAGGAGCCCAGACCATAATTCCAGTGTCAGTCCCTAAATATCCCTGGATTGAAAGCTGACCTCACTGTCTGGCTGCAGGGCTGGACCCACGGTGCTCGCTGGAAGGTTTTTCTTCAAGGGCTGTTTGATCTTCAATCAACAATGCTTATCAGTGCTAAAGTCTGCCAGCCATTCCCAAAAGTTTGATATTTTTAACAGCACATTCTTCTTCTCCTTTGAACGCTATTTAGAGACAAGATAATGCAGCAGGGGAAAAGTTGCCTCCCTGGGTTGAGCATGAACAAACAGAGCAGGATCTGATGGGGGGGAATATTTTCCATTGCTACGAGGCCCGGTTTCTGTTCTTTGTGTGTCCCCCCCTCCCAATACTTCTACTTTTTCTTCTTCATACGATATTCTAATGCTTTTTTGGGCCATTGCATAAGCTGAAACAAACCAAGATAATTCAGTTACAATTCACTAAGGTTTTCATACATTTAATTTCCATGCTGTCAAAGTTTCTCTTCTTTTTGTTGAGGACTCCAGGGTACACTGCCCCTCTTCTGACAAGAGATCTAATTCCCTAAAAATACATTATTCTTCCACTGCAGACACAAGGTTTTGAGATGGCTCAGTGTATAAAACCCCTCTGTTCAAAGAAGCACCCAAGAAAACTAAGAAACAGGGAATGGAACTGTTATTTATTGACAAAAAAGAAATAAAAATGTTAGGGTTTAGTAACTAAGCAATGCAACAAAATCACAGAATAGCTTGGGTTGGATCTCATCCACCCCCTGCCCTGGGCAGGGAAACCTTCCACTATCCCAGACTGCTCCAAGCTCCATCCAGCCTGGCCTTGGACACTTCCAGGGATCCAGGGGCAGCCCCAGCTGCCCTGGGCACCCTGTGCCAGGGCCTGCCCACCCTCACAGGGAACAATCCCTTCCCAATATCCCACCCATCCCTGCCCTCTGGCAGTGGGAGCCATTCCCTGTGTCCTGTCCCTCCATCCCTTGTGCCCAGTCCCTCTCCAGCTCTCTTGGAGCCCCTTTAGGCCCTGAAAGGGGCTCTGAGGTTTCCCTGGATCCTTCTCTAGTCTGAGCATCCCCAGCTCTCCCAGCCTGGCTCCAGAGCAGAGGGGCTCCAGCCCTTGGAGGATCTCCACGGCCTCCTCTGGACTTGCTCCAGCAGCTCCAGGTCCTTCTTACACTGGGGCCTTCAGCAGCTCACCCTGTGCCCTCCCACAGCACCACAGAGGTCCCTGGGAGCATCTTCCCCATGGCATGAAGGAGAGATGAAGGTGGGGTGGAACCAAAGAGCTCATCCTTGACCAAGGGTTCAGCTCTCAGGGGAGAAAGGAGCTCAGCCTGCACTGCTGGAACAGGACTGAGCTCCGCCAGCTCTCCACATGGACCAGCACCCCATGAGTGCAATCTGTCACAATCTCCTCCCCTTCCCATCATCATCCTTCACCCTAAAACTGTTACATTTGGGCATTTTCAAAAGGCTTGACCACTCCTAAAGAGCCTACAGAGCCCTACCACCTTCCCAGGAAGAGGGATATGTTCAGGAATAAACAGCTGGGTGAACCTGGCTGGAAAGGTGAAACTTCCTTCATAGGTATAAATGTGGAGATCCACATCAGTGAAAGAGAGAAGCCTTTCAGATGTCCCAGGCTCTGCTTGCATTCTCCACAGACCAGGATCTCCTGCAATGGGTACTCAGTGCTCAGGGTGGCTCAAATTATTCGTAAAATAACCCCCACCTGTCTGGGGGGGCCCTGAACTGTGCTTCAGCTTCTGGAGAGGGAGACCCAGGCCAGTTGCTGGAGAGGATAAAAGGCAGAGCCATGACACAGCTCTTATCTCCAAACCTTGGCAACTGGCAAGAACAGAGATGGAGAGGAAGGTGATTGTTTTTTCTAAAGAGGAGAGGAAAAGCACCATGCACATGCAGACATCTGGGAAGAAAGGGGATGGAGCCTTCCTGGCGAGCCCAGATGGGGATGGAAACTCTGACTCATCGGCAGGTTTTGAGGGAAGAGAAACCTGCTAATGTGATCCAGCTAATCTGATAAAAAAGTGCTCCTTGCCACTGGGGGGTGGAACAGGATCCACGGGTCAACGGGAAAAATACAACCTGGGTGACAGTGAGGATGGTGGCATGTCACCAGAGGGGAGGGTGGCACGTGCCAGGGCTCGTCCTCCACCTCCCCTGAGCACCACAGCACAGGGCTGTCCCAGACCACCTCCTCCAGGCTGAGGGGCTCTGCTGCCTGGAAGATGATGCTCATTGGGAATGGGGAAAAGAAGTTCAGAGCAGAGCTGCAGCAAGTTGTGCCACCTGCCCCACAGGTCCTTACACTGTCACCCCCTTTCTGCTAAGTCATGAGATCCTTAGAAACACAGGGAAAAAAGGCAGCATGAGAGCAAGGGGCTGAGTCCTCAAAGCAACAGGAAAAAATTAAACCTTCTGCATTTTAAACACTGGCAAAATTCAGCCTCCTGTGTCCAGATCCAGCCCAGAATTAGAGGTCAAGAAGCTGCCTCGGACGAAGGCTGGGCTGATTTCTGCAGATCAGGTTCCTCTGAAGCCACGTGCAGCGACCAACACAAACCAGGCCTCCAATAATCTCGGCATAAGAACAATTCCTGGCTCAGGCCCCCGTTTAACACTTCCCTGCCAGTTCCCTCCGCCACGGAGCCGAGCTGCAATCTCTCAGTTGTCAGGAAGAGATTTAATTATATCTGCAGAGGTCAAGCAATCCATGCAAAAGATGGGGGAGGCGGAGAGAGGTTCTGTGGCACAACGCAGAGATTCCGCCGGCAGCACCGCAGCAGCCAGGGCCATTTTTCAGGGAAGAAAAGGCATCCGTCAGAACAAAACCTCCAGAGGGAAACAACAGGGAAACGTGGGGGGGGGAGGCAGACAATTAAGATATTTAGATCTGGTCATACAGCTGCAAAATCAGGCGATTTAAGGCTTTTTCCTATTTATTTATTTTATTTTTCCCTATTTTTTTAAAGAGTGGTGTGATCAGTGCTTGTTCCAGTAAGTTTTGTTGGGAGATTTCTTCGTGATATCACCAAATTTCAGGAGAAAGCCAAGCTTTCTTGGTTGTGAAGCCAAGCTGTGTATCCCCAAGTATACATTTGGGGATATCATGTACATAATATAATTTATATCATATATTAGATAATAGCTAATTTATGCACACCATAGAATATAGTACATGCCATCTCTAATTTATGTGTCATATTATAGAACATACATTATGCATTATTTAATTATATTAAAACGAGTGCAAAATCACAAAGGTGGAACATTAGAGCTCAAACCTCCAATTAGGAATTAATAGTTTGAAAGCTCTAATCACACTAACACTTCAGCCTGACTTGAGGAATACTGAATAAGACCTCAAGAGGAGGCAGAGGTGCTGCTACACGACAGTTCAGACAGAAGCCTCACACTCACTGGATGGAAAATTGTCAGGAAAAACACATTAACAACACAATAACTTATTTTTAATGTGGAGCTGTTAGGAAAACACAATTATATGCTTCATTTATACTGCAAGACATAACCCAATTTATGGTAAAAGCATTTAGAGCTCATTTTGTGAAAAAGAAAAACCGCAAGAGTACAAAGGTAATAGGGAAAAATTGCACCTCGAGGGGAAAATGCTCCCCCCTCCCAGTGGGGCCAGTCAGTGGCAGTGGAGCATCCTCACCTCCAGCTCCTTCCATCCAGCAGGAAAGAGATGCAAAGTGAAGGCAGCATGAAAACAGAGATTTTTCTGCAAATGCTGCAGAAAGATCACAATGGTAACAACGACCCCCAGGAAAGGAGCTGGCAGTGCCCATCCTTACAAGGAGGAAAAGCTGGAAGAGCTCTGCAAGGTTCCAGGTGCTCTCCCACTGTCCTGGCACGAGGATCAGCCATGCACCCTCCGAGTTATCGGATGCTCTGATCTGTACAAGAAAATAGAGTTTATTAAGAGAATTTTTCCTCTGTTATGGATGCACAAACTGATCCTGGTGCCTGCTGCAGGCTCAGAGGTCCAAGTGCAGAGCTGTTCATGGATTTACCCTGCAGTTATGGTGGTGTAACACCCACAGGCTTTGGAACACCGAGTTCAATCATTGATTTGAAGAATCACAAATAAACCAGAGAAACTTGTAGTTTTGATCCTGAAATTTTTGTCTCTTGATGTCTCCTCTGCTACAAGGACTTCCACGGATCAGGCCCTTGACAAGGTTATTCAGAAGCAGCCCAAACAAACGCGCTGTTACACACAAGTCAGACTGGTCTTCAAAACATCTCCCGTTGTTCCCAAAACAACCAGATTAAAGCCTCCCCTCCGTGCATGCAGAGGGAACGACATTTTCTGTGAATGGATGGACATTCATTATTTAGCTCCCAATCCCTGACTTAAAGCCCAAGGCAAAAAAATGGAGCTTCAAACACTTTCTGCTGTGCAACCCATCAAAGACCACTCTGAAGAACGCAGGGTTGTCCCACTGAGTAGCTCAACCACTTTTCAGAGGAAGCCCTGGCCCATATTCATGGCTTAAAAGAAAAAGAAATTTTTAAAAAAATCTACATTTGCAAATCAACAAGAGCTCCTGCCAAATGTGAATGAAATGGGCCCCAAATTAAAAATCTGCTGGACTTTGTTCTCCATCCAAAATCCTCCATCTCCAAAGAAAGATTTACACTACTTCAAAACAGAGTTGGCTTTGGAAGTAGGAAGGAAAAGAACGTATTTTATCTTCCAGAATGGCAAAGCAGTGCTGGAACAAGGAAAAAGGGACCGTGTTTATCACTGCAATGTACAATTTATTGTAAGAGTCAAAACATTTCACAGAAATGCATTTGCTACATCGACTCGGGCTCGTACCAGCTCAGATCCCATTTCTGAAGGTTCTTAAAAGAAGAAGGGAGCGTTGGTTGCAGATTAATACCCATCACATGACTAGGGGATTTTAGTGGTGTATTGGCAAAATAGATTTTGTCAATTTATCAACCTAAAAGGCAAGAGAGAAGGTGTGTTTGGAGAGGCAAAGCCGCAGGATCCCACAAGGAAAATTCAGGAAAAGGTTCGATGGTGCTGATGAATCCTACAGAAATCCTGCAGGGTTAATAACGGGACCCCCATCACGGGGGTTCCCAAGGACCATGGGCACCCCCAGGGTCTTACAGCAGTGTGGAATTGGTATTCCCAGGCTGGGTCCTCCTCCTCCTCAATCCCCATAAATTCCACTGGCAGGAAATTGGGCATCGTGATAACCCAGTCTGACCGTTGTAACACCAGAAGCAAGCAGGAAGAATTTATATTTAAATTTATTTCTGCAGGAAGAATAGAGATGATAATTCACTCCCCAAAGATGCCCCTGGGGAGCAGGATCACTCCTCCTGCATCACAGCATCCCTGCACACCCTGCATGAAAGAGCTCAGGGTATTGTGCTTTGGCAGGATTCCTGCCAGAGGCCTCCCTTGCCAAGGTAATTTTGCTTGGGCTGAGAAGGAAAAACTCCCTCCTGAGCTTCGTGGACCCACATACACACAATTTAGGATCTAGGAAAAACCCTTCCATGCTGGTGTACCAGCCAGCACACCAGATCCTGTCAGTAAAGCTGTGCTAAGAGCAGAACAAACCTCGGTGTTACTAAAATGCACATTTTTTACCATGATTTACTTATTGTGAAATACAGCTGCAGAATCTCTTTAGAGTTCAAGGAGCAAAAATTCCCACATTTTCTCAAAGCAATTGGAGGGGTAGGAAAATGCCCCACCAGGGAGCAACATGCCCTTAGGTGGTGCAGGAACAGCTGCTCTCACCCAAAACACCGGCACCACACACGAGAAGCTCAAAACCCTGTGAAAGCTTTCCTGGCAAGTGAGCAGCAAGGGGTCTGCAGCAGGTACCAGTGCCCCAGGAAAATGGCCAGAGAAGACAGAAAAATGGGTTTAGACCCAAATGGGTTTAGACTCCTTAAACAAGGAGTCCAAACCAGAGGTAGGTGTTTCTTTTAGCAGTGCTCGGGTGGGCGATGACAGGGATGGGTGTCGCGGCTTGGATGAGGGCTTCTCACACTTCCAGCTGAACCTCCCCAGTCCCTCAAGGCCACTATGCGGAGACACATAGAGGTGTTCCTGCTGTCCCAGTGATGGAGCAGGTCCTGGATCCAGCCCACAGGATGGAGGGGCCAGCACTCCAGAGTGGGAAATGCTCGTTGCAGCTTGTCCTCTCAGGTGGCTCCTCATCACCCCCACACCTTGGGCTGAGCACTCTGCTGCTCTAAAAATCCTGCCAAGGAGCAGCAGCTCCCTGGGCAGCAGGAAGTTTGGGGCTGGCTCCTCTTCCCAGCTGCCATGGCAGGCTGCTCCATCAGGAGCACCAGTGACAGGGACTGGTTTACACAGGGAGCCCTTTTCCACGGCTTCGATGTCATCAACATTCCTGATCCATCAGAACTCCTCACCAAATGCAGTCAGCAGCAGGGAGGGCTCCTTCTCACCCTGCCTGATGGGGCAGGAGGGCTCTCATTATCCACTTGTGAGTGGCCAGCCCCTCACCACCTTCTCCATCCCTCCCAGTAGCCAGCCCTTCCAGGGAAAACAGGGATGCTGTGGAAGCAGTTAAAGAAAGGGTGCAAATTCCCCCCTTCTGGGGAGGCGTGGGCTGAACACACGCTCCCATTTCATTATCCCTCTAAACATGTCTTGTCCCTTCAGAAATGGAAACACTGATGTGCAATAGGCCCCTGCGTAGCTGCAAAGAGGAATTGTGGCTGACTGCAGCGTGCAGGCGAGATTGGAGACCTCCCAGTAACAATATCATGTCCAGTAAGTGCACAAAACAATTCCATTAACATTTCAGTCTGCTCTGGGCTAAGGCAGCTCACGGCGACGGCAGAGCTCCGCCGTGCTCCCAGTGAGTTATTTATGCACAGTGACACTGCACAGCCCAGCTTTGCTGCCTCCCCTGAAAGAAATAAATAAATAAATGAAGGGCGAAAAACCAAACCGAAACACAAAACCCCTGAACAAAACAAGCCTTTTAAATCAAATGGCTTTGGAGCGTCTCCATAAACTCAGCGAAGCAGGAAGACAGCAAAGAGCCTGTAAGTGCTCCTTGCCCAGGTCCTTCCCAGAGATGGATTTTATCCGGGTTATCTGCATGCCATAGTGGGAGAATTCTGATTTTTCCAGTCCACCCTACCCTCCTCTGTAGCTTATTTAAGTGGAAATTCTTTGAGGCAGACAGTGTCTCAGTTCAGCCCTGGGCTGAGCCACCAGCACCGGACAGGAGCAATGGGGTTGGGACTGGTGTGAGGTTCTGGAGTTTCCCAGAGTATCCGTGTGGCTCCAGGAAGCAGAACTCTCGTTCCATGGCAGGCACAAGAGAACAGCACGCTGCTGGTGATCCTCGGCTGGATCCCACCCCGCACCTGCCGGAGTTATCCGAAGGAAAAGCAGCAGGTGACACCTCCTCCCGCGCCGCTCCGGGCCACGGTTTGATGCTGAAGTTACAGCAGTTATACCTGCAGTCTGTCAGGGCAACAGAGTCAGCCCATTCCATCCCTGGCTTCATTCCAGCGGCCTCATGCCACAGACAAACGTGCACGGCTGTGCATAAGCAAATGTCATTTGAGAACTCAGAAAAGAAAAGGGGTGGTGGGGGTGGGAAGCGCCCTGAATATCAGCCGAGGGTAAGTCGCTTCCTTTCTTCTGCCGCTGCCTTAAGATCCTCGGTAGCAGTGACAACAGCAGCATCTGGTGGCAGTGGTCAGTACCTGGGGTGCTCCTCTCCGGTGTCCCATCCACCCCGGCCAGCACCAGCACCCGTCGCGGGCGCTGCTCCCGCTCGCCCGCCGGGGCCGAGCTCGCTGCACACCCAGAAGAGGCGATTTCCCGCAGCCTCCCGGCCGCAGCGGCAGCGAGGACCCGCGGATCAATTGCGAGCGCCTAATCCGGGACTAATCTCAGGGATTCAGGCCACGGATGAGCCGACGACGAGGGGCCCCGCGCCCCAAGGCTCGGGCGGGCGCTGCCGGGGGATGCGGGACTACGCAGCCCCAAGCCTGAGACACTGCGAGCACGGCCACGAGCCCCAGCTCCCGCACAAAGCACTGCAAGGCAAAGTAAATCATGTTGGCATCCAACAACTTCTTGGTAAAAACGAGTTCCGAAAGCCAGCAGGATTTGGGGGCAGCCGCAGCTGCCAGTGGCTCACGCTCACATGATCCCAGATTTCTGCTTTCACACACTACGGGCTGATGTTTCAGCGGGACAAATGTCCTGCTCCCCGGTGATCCGGCTCTCGTTAGTATTTTAAGAGCATATTTAGTGTTTTAAGAGCAACGGCAATGATAATAAAACACTTCGAAGCCAGCAGCGCGCAGATAACAAGCGAAAACAACGAAAGTTGTTTCCTTTCAGTACAATCCGGCATCGCAAAATAAACGAGAACTCTTAGGTTTGCTACAACTTAATAAAAAGAGATAAAGAACCCAACGACAGAGAAACAGTTAAATACATCTCTTGACACATAAGGATTAATTTGCCGCGTCTGGGAAGCCACAATTTCCCTCTGCTTGTGTTCTAAGAGTTCGATCCCAAAGTATCACAACAGTGAGGCGAGCCGAGAGCATCCCGAGCTGCTGTACCGACACAGGAGAGGATTTTCGCCTTTTATTAACTTTTTCTCAAAGCAATTACCCGAATTTGGCCCGGAAGGCAGCAAGGATTACGTCTGGGACGATCTCCCTCCCTCCAAAGGGATCTGGATCCCACGGCTTTGTAGCTGGAACATCAGCGCTGTTTACCCACAGCGAGCAAGGCGATACTCGCAGAGAACTCATCCCTGAAGTAGCATCTATCCCCTTCGCTTCGCCTTCTCTAGGATGAGGGAAATTTCCTACAGCACCTCCGCGCTCTCAAATATCCCCTGCGCATCCCTCTCCCGTTACAAGTGCAGGGCGCTTCGCCTCGCAGCCACAGCGAGCGGGGAAGGTGTGGGTGAGGGAGCTCTCTCCGCCGCGCTGCGGGTCTGGGGGCACACGGACACCCCCAGCCCGGGGCTGGCTGCCGCTCCGCGGGTGCGCAGCGCCGGGGCGCGCAGGAAGGTGGGGACGGAGGCGAGGGACGGCGCCGGACCCCGCTCGGGAGGAGCCGCGACCCGGCCCGGCGGCTCGGCAGCTCGCGAAGAAGGTGCGAAACAACAACGCGGCGAAGGACAGCAGGAAAAAAGTACCCGACAAGAACCGCAACAACAACCCCCCCACCCCGCGCATCGCCCCGGGCCGAGCGCTCCCGGAGCGGCGGAGGGGAAGCCAGCCCGGCACGGACACACGGACACCGCGCTCCGCTCCCGGCCCGCCCCGCCGAGCAGCGCCCGGGCTCGGGCTGCCCC